>JAODLL010012867.1:9694-55681 GCA_026546735.1 Forbesichthys agassizii | reverse complement strand
TGGGAGAGAGAAAGAGAGAGAGAGAGAGAGAGAGAGAGAGAGAGAGATAGAGAGAGAGAGAGAGAGAAAGAGAAGGGGGGGGGCAAGAACAGGAGGTAAGAAGAGTAGACATGATAGCAGTAAAACTGACCTGACTGAACTATTTAACATTAAGATATGTTGGAATCTTTACAATCCAGTCCACAGCCTATTACTATTATTTTGCTTATATCCATGACGAGCAAACCACGTGGGTCAATATGTCTGCTACTCCAATGACAGAAGACTGGGCTTATTTTCCGTTCAGTGCTCGCTCACTCGACGCTCGCATGCTCGCCCTTGCGCCTTCACGGCGATGACGTAATGTCATGAATATTGAAACATTTGGTTGTTCGTGGTCGGGAGGCGCTCGGAGTCAGCATCCCGCTGCCTCCCCATCACCGCTGCCTCCGGGACAAAATATATAGAGAAGGTAAGACATATTGTATATTTTTTTTGTGCTTTGATATTTGCTTTTTCCCTGAACGCTGGTGTGACAGATGTAGTCTGCGAGATAAATGTTTGCATTGTTGCTTTTTGCCATCAGCGTGTCTTTGCCACAGTCGGGTACAGTCGGGCCTATATGCTGATGTAGGCTGTTGCTGATCAAAGTGTCTGACAACACTAGAGAAAACAAAGCATATCGCTCATCACCTACTCAAATTTGTTTTCTAGGATACTAACATGTCATTGTTTACACCCCCCTAACATTGTCGATGACAGGCTATCGAATCAATGTTGTTTTGAAAACTGAGGAAAATAATGATGAAGACATTGCTGTCGGTTACAGGCAACGCAATGCTTTTTCGTAATGAGTCATCATCGAACGTTTATGATGTTGACTGCTCTTAAATTGGTTTAAAACATTTTGATTTCGTTTTTTTGTTTTTTTGAAGTTCAAATAGGCTACATATATATATATATATATATATATATATATATATATATATGCGTATATATGTGTGTGTGTGTGTGTGTGTATAGACTGTAGAAGTCTAGGTCGAGCATCAGTGGGCTACTGTTTAATTGGCTGGCAGCTGATTCAGAGATGTAACCTCAATGTCAATATGTTTTGCGCTCCGATTTAAGCCTACTAGCTACAAATGTTTACAAATTACTTAAGAGATGAAGTTATATGATGTGTACACCATTTAGCCTAAATCGTAGTGGGAAATATGCCACTCTGCTCTTAAATTCATATTGCATATAGGCACATTAAATAATTAAATTACACATATCTTAATTTGTTTTGTTTGTGCCGTGAGCAACACTTGCAACGTTGTCTAGGCGACATATGGCCATGCATAAAGCCTACATTTATGCGACACGTTGGTTTAGATGATCGGCTAGCTAGGCTATTCATGGAGTTAGCCCTATACTAAATGCCAGTTAGTTCAGGATGCACTTGTTTTGTTCGGCGGCAGCCAGGAGAACAGAAGCAGAGCATGGAGGCTGTGGGTGAGCCGATCTATCTCCTATGACAGCATGATGAACCCCCCCGCTAGCGGCGCTGCAGACGCGCCCCGCCAGACAGACAATAGCAGCCGAAAGCAACAGAGAGCTTCGTCGCCGGCCGGCACCAAAGACGGCGGAGCTAAAGTGACACCGAAAAGCAGCGCCTCGTCAAAGTCCTCTAAACAAGGGGGAGGGGGAGGCGGCGGCCGAAGCAGCCGCGGTCATTCTCCGGTTTCCGCGGGCAGAGAAAGGCTGGCTGGTGCTCCTAGAGGCGCGGCTGCTGTCCCTTCTGCAGGTGCTGAAAGCCAGACGCTAGCCAGGGCGGTGGCAGAGCGCGGCGCATGTCACGCATCCGACGACACGCGCATCGGCGATGACGTTTCGACGCCCTCCAGGGTGGATCAAAACCGCGTTGTCTCTGATCAGCCTTGCTCCTCGAAGTCGCCCAAATTGAAGAGCAAAAATCCCAAAGGGGAGGCCGCCGCTACGACGACCAGCAAGAAGAGCTCCAAAAGCACGGTGGGCTGTGGACCCGGTTTCTGGAAGGAGGGATGTCTGCAGTCAGAGCTGATCCAATTTCACTTGAATAAGAGCCTGGGGAAGAAAGGCACGAAGATGCAGGCCAAGTCAGCCTCTCCGCCGGCCTACGAGCCGGAGCTGTCCCCCGAGCCCGAGGTGGCCCAGCCGGCTTCACAGCCAGACCAAAAGCTGCAGGAGGAGATAGAGAAACTGGAGGATGAAAACGAGGATCTAAAGGTAAAAAGACAAGTTATCACACCTCCTGCACTGTTTTCTGGATGGTCACTGTCGCACTTATGGACTTTACGATAACAAACGCGATAAAGCCTAGGCCTGTTGATAAAGGCATCAAACTATACGTAGTATCGTCGTCTCAATTGCAGGTCTAATATTTTATGACACATTTTCGTTATCTCTCTGTGGTTGGTTAGAACGAAATCGAAGAGATGCGGGCAGAGATGGATGAGATGCGGGACACGTTTTACGAAGAAGATGCGTGTCAACTGCAGGACATGCGTCGCGAGCTAGAACGAGCCAATAAGAACTGTCGGATCCTCCAGTACCGACTGAGGAAGGCCGAGAGAAAACGACTCCGGTTCGCTGAAACCGGCGAGGTCGACGATGAGCTGCTAAGAAGCATGGAGCAAGACCTCAAGGTACAGGCCACATTGTCCACAGCTTAGAGATGGATGGAAAAAAAAGCTACCAACGTTTCTAACGTTTTTACCGTTATTTTAACTTTAATAGGTCTAATATTAACATTACATTATAGCATAAAAGCTCATTCAAAAAACATGAACAAACATGAACATGCATGACATGAACATGCATGCATAGCCTTTGAAAATGACTATAGGATAAGCCTGTATATACTCATCCCAAAACAAGCTAATGAATCCACAGGTTATTAAACATTATTTAGCATGAAACTGGAGATTGCAATGTTTTCTTATGATAGGCCTACAGTTAGGCTACAGTTGGACAAAGAAAGACAGACCTGTGCATGCAGGTACGGTATGGTAGAAACCAATAACAACACTTATCTAACATAATGTTACTCGACAGTATATATTACATCCATAATCCATAATATTTCCATAATATTTCCACATACACTCCTGGCAACTGCTCACATACCTCATGCAATACTTGTTCCATCTGATCAGGACCCACCGCCCCATACAACCTCTCTCTCTCTCTCTCTCTCTCTCTCTCTCTCTCTCTCTCTCTCTCTCTCTCTCTCTCTCTTACTCAGGTGGCGAAGGACGTGTCGGTGCGTCTGCACCATGAGCTGGAGAGCGTGGAGGAGAAGAGGACCAAGACGGAGGAGGAGAACGAGAGGCTGAGGCAGCAGCTGATAGAGGTGGAGATCACCAAACAGGCCATGCAGAATGAACTGGAGAAAGCCAAAGAGGTGAGGGGTGGGTGGAGGTCTGTGTGTGAATATGTGTGTTCTATCCGAGGGGGATGTGTGCATGTGTAGGGTGTGGCTGTGTGTGCATAGATGGGTGCGTATGTTGCCAGTGCCACAAGACTTTGACACAACAAATATCTCATTATTACTTGTTCTGACCACAATCGAGCCGTGTCACATCAGTCCTTACATTTAACAATACAAAGCATGCAAATGAAAAACAATATGTCTATTTTTTCACCTCTAGTGTGAAACATGTCCATATGTCATCATTTGACAGTTAAAACAAATAAACAATAGACTTTCACAGGTAATTTCGACAGTAAAATCACATTTTAATATGGCTAATTTAATACTTATAACATGAAAATCATGGAAAATCCTTTTATAACAAAGATTCATTCTTTAGTAAATCTACACATGGCAATACTTAACAGCAAATAACAAGAGTAGCTTTGGGTGCATTTATTTATTTTATAATGGCTGTAGAATCATGCTTGTAATCTGGGCCCACTGATTGTGTAAATATTATACACATTGTGTTGCTGATGCTAACTTAAAGACCTCCAGTTGGTCCATGACTGTCTCCAGTGTCCCACAAATCTGCATGACATCACCAGCTATCCGGGTCTTGGTGTAACCACTGTTTTCCTATAGCTGTCACTGAAGAGGAAAGGCAGTAAAGACGGGCAGAAAGCAGAGAGGAAGATTCCACAGACCCCCTTTGAGGTACATCATACACCCCATTATTATTATTATTATTATTATTATTATTATTATTATTATTTTAAAACCTCTTATTTTGGCCAGGTTGTTCAATATGTTGTGTAGAATCAGTGCAGTCTTGTGCACAGGTAGCTAATTTAGCAAATCTCACAATGCTAACACCCAAGCATATTTTTATTTCGTTGGCTGGGTGGGTGGTCTGTAATAACTCCACACTGCCCCCTCTGGTCCTCTGACCATGTGTTCACATTACTCCTTTATGTATTCATGCTTTCTCATACTTTGCTATTTTCACTGCACCTTTATTTGAAGGTAAGAAATACATGCATTGACTCTGTAGGAAGAAAACGAGGACCTGAAGTGCCAGCTGGCCTTCATTAAGGAGGAAGCCATCTTGATGAGGAAGAAGATGGCCAAAATTGACAAGGAGAAGGACCGTCTGGAGCATGAGCTGCAGAAGTACCGCTCCTTCTATGGGGACGTGGACAGCCCCTTGCCCAAAGGGGAGGCCGGGGGTCCACCCACCACCCGTGAGTCAGAGCTAAAGCTGCGGCTACGTCTGGTGGAGGAGGAAGCAAACATTCTTGGGAGGAAGATTGTGGAGCTGGAGGTGGAGAACCGGGGACTGAAGGCGGAGCTGGAGGATATGAGGGAAGATAGGTAACCGGTTTGATATTTCATATAACAACAGAGACACATGCTAGTAAAGAACATAGCACTTACATTATTAGGGTTGGAAGCCATTTTGTTGTTGCTGACCTTTGTTTATCTGCTGATGTTTATTTTGCATTTACAGTATTTCTTATATTCTCCCTTCTCCTCTTGTGTCCTCTTATTTCTCCTCTCTCCTCACCTGTAGCATTGCAGCTACAGGGGAGGGAGGTGCGGGCGGTGGGGGTCACCAGTCCAGGGAGCAGGGCGAGGCTCTGTCAGAGCTCAGACAGCAGCTCCAGTTGGTGGAGGATGAGGCAGAACTGCTGCGGAGGAACCTGGCAGATGTGGAGGAAGAGAATAAGAAGGTACAGTAGCAGGTCTGGCGAGGGCCATTGGCTGCTCTCTACGGCCCCTGTGTGTCCCTATTTTACCTGCGACTTATGGAAATAACTTTGCTATTAATGCTAATTTTATTCATACTTTTGGTTGCTGTATTGCTTTTGGATAGCAATACAGCTTTTCCAACTCATCTGACTGCAGCTCTGTTAAACGTTGTGGAGTCATTGGCATGAGTCTTGTGCCACATGTTTACTATCATAAACATGTGCTATATACTGTATGCTTTCACTTCAGCAAATAAAATGCTGCATTCTCCCAGTGCTGCTTATTTGTTTGGTAATGTTACACATTATACATTCAAACATTTTGTTTACTTCCCATTAACCTTTAGGTGACTGGTGAGCTGAACAAACTGAAGTACAAAGCTGGGTCGCATGAAGCTGGGTCAAGGCATGGAGGAGGTTTGTTTTGTAATGCCTGTTCATAACCCAAGCCAGAACATTGTGTTTCAGTCTGCTTCCAACAATTCATTTGAGATGGGTCTATCTGCAGTTTTGCAGATAGACCCATCTCAGTGGGTGTGCCTACACGACACCTAATTAACTACACAACACACCCACTGAGAAAACATCCTGGATAACCCTGCGTTCACATGGACGAAAAACAAGGACTAAAAAGTGATCGGCTGACATTCTTTTTTTTTTTTTCAATGAGAGTTAGCAATTCACAGTTACAAGAGACAAGTTGCCGCTGCTAAGTCGACTATTAGGCTCAGTGAAAATAGACTAGAGATCTATTTTATTCAAATACAAAGCGATGTGACGCAGCAACTACCAATAGGAATGCAGGCGCGCGTAACACACGTTGCTGAAACATATCCAACCAATTAGTAGTCTTGCAAAGCCCGGCATTACTACGTAAGTCTTACGTAGTAATCTTAGTCTTAGTCTTAATCTTACGTAAGTCTTAGACACAGCGCTGGTTAACTGTGGCAATATCTGCCTACTTGACAGGAGAGGTATTTTGATTGACATGCAATCTTGTAAATCTGTTAGATACGTAGGCTACCGTTAATGCATAAAATAAATTAACTGAAATGAGTAAACTGTAAATAAAGCACTACATTAACGTCGCACCGGAAACACAGATACATACTTTGTGAGTGACAATGCTAACAGCCAATGAAAATCGACTTCCTCACTTCTGGAAAGTGCTGTCGAGCTTACAGGGGTCTATGTATCAGACGTTCAGCACGGAGTCGCGTATGTGACGTAGTGCTAATGGACGGAAGAGGCAGAGACTAACCAACAAGTCACCACAAGCCTGGATCGCTCATAAGAGACAATAAGCGACAATCGCTTAGTCGTCCGTGTGAAGGCGGGGTAAATGTCACGGTGACACGTGACCCAGGAGCACTGCTTAGATGACACATAACAGATGTGACCTATAGCATGGGGTTTGTGTTGCGGCCAGGCGGGGCGGACCAGGCCAAGGTGGACAGCCTGCAGGAGGAGCTGAAAGCGGCCCGGCTGCAGATCAACGAGCTGAGCGGCAAAGTGATGCAGCAGCAGTACGAGAACCGCGTGCTGCTGTCCAACATGCAGCGCTACGACCTGGCCTCCCACCTGGGCATCCGCGGGAGCCCGCGCGACAGCGACGCCGAGAGCGACGGGGGGCGAGAAGACGACGCGGCTCCCTCCCCGCGCCTCCTACCCCCGCACCGCAAGCGCGAGGGCCCCATCGGCGGGGAGAGCGACTCGGACGAAGTGAGGAACATCCGCTGCCTCACCCCAACGCGCTCCCTCTACTCCCCCGCCGACGCCCGTTTTTTATCCCGGAGCCTGAAGGACCGGCAGCAGATGATCGACATCCGCATGGAGGCAGAGCGGCTGGGCCGGACCATCGACAGGCTGATCGCTGACACCAGCACCATCATCGCGGAGGCACGCGTCTACGTCACCAACGGGGAGCTGTACGCCAGGCTGGACGAGGACGAGGAAGGGGGCAGGTAACGGAGATTTGAAGCATGTCAGACGGTCAGGTTACAAAGCCTCCTTTGCCTGAGACTTTTTTGTCTCTGTCAGTCAAAGACAGCAAATTACGTAGTCCGTCTGGCATCGTTTAATTTGAAACCTTTTCGTTGCAATGAATTTTAAAATAGTGAACCTAAATATATACTGTAAACTTGATGAATATTGCTTCTTTTAAACTGCTATTTGTTCAATTTTGTCAGATGTTTTGAGGTTTTTGCATCTGAACTCTATATGTACTTTTTTGCCTTGGCTAAACATTTCTAGGTATGCCTGTATATGCCAATCTGGAAATAATATAATGTTGATATTGTCCCTGTATCTGGTGACTGCTAAATGCAAACCATGTAGAGTATTAGGTGAAACATAACAGAGAAAATAACCCAGACAAAGTAGCTGCTCTGTCAGGCATTAAAGCCTGAGTAACAGAGTAAGAGGAGATGTGTGCATATTCCTTTGCAATAACATTATTAAAGGCACACTACTTGATTGCTTTGCAGCAGGAGGCAAACGCAAGGAAAATGTTTTTGTAAAACAGGTTTCAGCCACAAATCAAGGAGTGTTACTTAACGGGTTGCACAATAGGCAAAGATGAGATGAGTTAAAGGAACACTGGATATGTTCGCAAATTAACGCCAATAATGGCTTTCCCACGGTGGTTTCTCCTTGTCTACAGGATCAGAGAGCATGAACTGCTGTACCGAATTAACGCCCAGATGAAGGCGTTCAGGAAGGAGCTCCAGGGCTTCATAGATCGGCTAGATGTTCCCAAGCAGGAGGACAAGAATGCAGAGGAGCCACTGTCTGTAAGAGCCCAGTGGACCTGTATTAGAGGGAGAATTTAGGAACAATTTAGCCGTGGGTTGCTGGTGATAACATGTACGTTGCATGCGATGTCTGAGCTCTCCAACGTACACATTCCTCTGTCTAAACGTTTCCTCCTCTCTCTTTCTTTTACGTGTTCATCCATACAGATGTTTCAGCCCATTATTTTGCTAATCCTCATTCTTGTTCTGTTTTCCACGCTCTCCTATGCTACCATTTTTAAGTTGGTCTTTCTCTTTACGCTGTTTTTCGTCTTATAGAGCAACACATCCCAAATATATAATTTACGTCTATCTTTTATTTGGCAATTTGTTTATTAGTTATTATTTCTGTTTATGTTTAACATGTCAGATAAGGTCACTCAAGGTACAGGACAGTTATTATTTCCTTCAAACGGACCTATACCCTGCAGAGCCGTTCAGCACTTATTGGACACTACACAGCAACGAGAGACAGTGAACGTGTAGGTAAGTACATGCTTTAATTCATGCTTTAAAGCGATAGAAACACAGTATGGGTTATGGCTCATTAACAGCCTCAGCCTAATTATTCCACTGCCGTATTCATTGCACACCAAGTATCATTAGCAAACACTGTGAGAAAAGATTAGCTGCATTCCAGAGATCATTTACTGTGGTTTGAGATGTATTGTGCAACACAGCTTGTACTTTTCAGTTTGGGGGATTTGTCTTTTGTGGTATTGTCTACATGTCTAAATAAGCACCCATGGTCAGGCTGTATAAGATTACTGGAGGCTAATAGAATCGTATAAGTTCTGGCTAGCATTCATGAATTCACCCACCCCATAATGTAAGCACAAACACATTGATTTACCAGTTCAGAAATCACAAGCAAAGCTGAGAACGCATATATGGCTGGGCTACACAGTATAAATACGAAATGTGTAAATATTTCAAATACAATACAAATGTGCTGAGCTGTTTATTCCAAATAATTCATCCATGTGGCCACAGCCACGGGGGCGGACCACTATCCCACCGGTGGGATTTTTTGAGTCACATATTAGGGCCAGCTGTGGAGAAAGAAAGAGCTGAACGAGGGGGAGAGGAGAGTGGATAGAAGGGAATGCGCTGTATTTGCGTTAATGAACGTATCGCTGTAAGTCAACATACCTCACAAAGTGTAGATGTAGACGGCGAGGTGTGACTTGCTCGCTGGCTAATAGGAAGGCTTTGAATACTTATGGCATAGGGCCTAATATAGCGCATCAGACCGTCGATCAAGATAACATACGAAAAGGTAAGGGCCAATAGTTGGCACTTTTTCACTTAATTTTAGGGAATATTGCTTTGTTAATTAGGCCTACAGTTTGTGAACGTTTTAAGCAGCATGCTATAGCATGCTATAGTCTGAATTGACGTACGTTAAATGGCCAACATCTGGCGGCTGCACCGTGTGTGCTAGTACCTATAGCCCAGTGACCGTGTACGCGGTGGCGTACAGCCTAAATATATTTTGCTATAAACCTCTGGCGCCACTGGAGTACAACAATACAGCGATGTCGGCCACAGTGATTTATGAGTCCAAACGTAGGCCTATACATAAATTACCGAATGATTAGCCAACCAACGCTGCATGGAAAAAGTCAATAATGCTTGGATACGATGGGTAAAAATACATTCGGTTGCTGTTACAACTGTGCGCTGCTTGATATTTTTGGGTACTCCCGTTAACGTTGGAGGACTGGTAGCCATACTGCAGGGTGTATGTGATTCTGAGCACTGGGCTGAGGAACGTGCTCTTGGTGTACAGTATTTAGAGGAGGTGTTGACAGGAGACAGAAGAACAGTGTCTACATTTTGCCTAAACCAGGCCGCAAGCAAGCGGAATATGGAGGTATGCTACTGGCACCGGAATGACGGATTAACTTTGTCGCTGTGACTCGGTGACATGGAAGATACTGCCGTGATCGCCGGCCCCGGTATTAAAAGATTTGCGGCCAGGGCTGGAGCTGCTCAGCGGCCGACGAAAGAAATGGCTGGTTTCGGATAAAACCTCCTGCGATGAGGCGACATGTCAGCGGTCACCACTTAAAATGCTTATATTTTCTTTGTGTCTTTTTTTTATTCGTTACTCGTTGAGAAATGTGGAATGCGTTTGGGAACGGCTCAGGGGTGCAAGGCAGCGGGGGCGGCTACGTCCCATCACAGGGCTGGGAGTTCACACCGGGCTGCACCAGGGCAGAGAGGGCTGACAGGGGCAGAGGTAAAAGCCGCAGCCCGATGAGGAGGATCTCCTCCCCGCCTACCGTCTTCAGCCACATCTGCGAGCCTCACACCGGGGCTTCACAGCCGCTGGAACCTCTCAGTGGGCAGAATTTGCCAGGTCACGAACCTCAACAGCAGCAGCAGCAAACTCAACACATGCGGCTGAAGAAGAAATTTGAGGATTTTAAAAGGAGACACGGCCATGACAAAGACGCGTGGATGCGTGAGAAGGAGTTATTATTGAGAGAAGTGGCTGATATACAAGTAAATTATGCAAGGCTGGACATTTCAGAGGAAGGAAGCCAAATTGTGACTAAATACAACTACTTATTAATACTGTATATAAGGCAGGCATGCAGTGTGTACTATTATTTTAGGACCAGTTGTCATAAACCTTAGTCCAAAATGATACATCGAATGGAGTTGTCTATAATAATAATATGTGAAGTTATTATGGTGATGCTTTTGGTATACAGTATCTCTGTGTGTGTTCCCTTCTCAGGGAGGGGAGAACAGAAGGATTCTGCTGGATCTGAAGTCAGTTTTGGAGGAGGTGCAGGCAGAGGTAAAGAGAGAGGAGGAGAAGAGGAGCGAGCTGCAGCTGCAGTACACCAGGGACAAATGTGGTTGGGAGCTGGAGAAGGCCGAGCTCAAGTGTAGGATTGCACAGGTAGTGTTACAATGTATGTGTGTGTGTTCTCTATACATTTAGGTTCTCATTTGGTGCGTATGAGTGCATAGGATCTGTGTCTTTCTTACTGTTTGTGGGCGCCGGTGTAAGTTGGGCTCGCCTCTGTTGCCACGTCGTCGTTGGCGAGGTGATAAGTCACACTGGCTTCTGTCCAACTCCAGATTAGACAAAAGCTTTTCATTGAGGAGACGAGCTAAGCCAGCTAGTACCCCTTCCTCTTAATGCACAGACACCAGACTTCAGCTTTCAGCAGCTTGCTTTAAGTAGATGAGTTACTAACCCCAGCTGTCCATGGTGACAATAGGTTAAGTGTTCCTGGAAAGAAAACTCAGAAAATACTTTTTTTTTAGAGCTGCAGGGTTGCGTAGCAATGCCATGCTTTGTGTGGGGGGCGCTTGCTTCAGCACAAACAAGTATTTGTGACCTAAACCATGTCATTTCAACCTTCAACTATAGCTTGGCACACATTCACCTTGACACATATCTGTCATTATTTGATCCTATAATACACTACTTCTAAAGTTTGTTCTTTCTGTGTGTGACAAAATAGTATATTTTCTATTCTATTCACTGGCAACTATGAAATTAATTGACAGGGGTATTATAAAGTTAGGTATTGTTACAGTTTTGCTCTGTGGTTTTGAAGCCATGTGTTTAATCATCTGCAGGAGTTTATTCTATGGTTCTGTGCCATACACTCTCTCTCTCTCTCACTCTCACTCTCTCTCTCTCTCTGTATTACTTCACAATGCCAGTGTGTGTGAGTCATCCACATCAGTCTTTCTTAAGCTTGTGTGACAGAGAAACCACGGAATAGAGGGAGGAAGAAAAAAGTATGGCAGACAAGAGAGAGTGGAGGAAATCAAGGAGAGCCTATTATGTCTGCCCCTAACCGTGTGTGTGTGTGTGTGTGTGTGTGTTTTATATTACACAAGCTGTGTGTTCTTTTGGATTCACACGCTCTCACAGCTTGTGCAATACAATATACTCTCCATGCCCATATTGACACACACACATACACACATGTGGGCAGACATTTCTCTGATGGACTATAGAGATTACACAAACAGACAGAGGGGAATTTCGGCTGGGCATAGAGCTTTCTTGGGAGGGGTTTGCTCTAGTGTAAAAGCTGTTTTCTTTCTCAGCCACATCCTGCCACAGTTTATATTTCTGGGTACACACAGTGCATGACAAGTGCTAATGCATGGGATTGCTCATCACTTAAGGTTATTATGTTTTATTTCTTTATTCTGGTCATGTGGGAACTTACTTTCAAAACAATCATAACCATAGCCTTAATGTCTGTAACACATTATTCTGTTTCTTATTTCTTTGCATCTGTTATTGTGTCTATTGACCAATACAAAACCTTGGACATGTGACAAGTTTGCAGTTGTTTCCAAAGCATGTGCTACTGTGTGCGGAAGCTTTTTGACCAAAGCATATTTCAAATGAAAAGTCCTTGTAACCACTTCCACCCCAACACCCATCAAGCATCCCTGTCTGGATATTTTCAGGCATATTGCTGGTACATCCTGTTGATTTGTGAGAGCTGCTGGCAGCTAGAGACATCTCACTCCTCCTTACCAACCAGCCGACACCCCAGTCACCCCTCCCCACCCTTAGGAATGTGACATTGTAAAGCCTTGGTCGGTTGTCCCCTATTTATAGTGAGAAGCCATGGTGACTCGGTCTGGTCACCTTTATATACACTGCACGGTGACAAGAAGGGCAGCCGAGAGTAGCTGGAGAATGCTCAGAGACTGCATTTTAGGTGTGTGTGTGTGTGTGTGTGTGTGTGTGTAAGTAGGTACTGTATTATGAGCAGACTCTATTACTGCTCACCTTGTGATTGCCACACACACACACACACATACTGTACTGTACAGAATCTCTGCCATAGCACAAATGTGTCCTGTGGCTTTTTGCTTAATGAAAGTCCTGCCTGTGTTTTTCCTCACACCATTTTGTTTGTTTACCTATGGATGTTTAAATAAACTGTGGACAGGGTTTGTCATCATCAGTCTGTAATTATGGGGAACATTCAGAGGAGCCACGGGCAGACAGAAATGCCCGTGTTGTATTCCCTGCGCCATAATTTCATGACCCCTAGGCCACAGGCAGGAATAGAGCCATGACTGAGGCTTGTAAGAAGCTTTCTGTAACTCTGTCTTTGGTGTCTGAATACTGGAAATACACACAGACATGCATGGATTCATTCTCCCTCACGCACGGCACTGGCAATGCCTTGTCATTCCAACCAAGCCTGTATATATTTAAATCTACTGTATATCAAAAGATTGTGCCAGAGCTCCATGTTAGGGCTGGGTGATATGGACCAAAATCATATCCCGCTATATTTAGGTTGAATACCAAAAAACTATATATATCTGTATTTTCTATAAAGTGGGTTAAATGTTCAAGAGGAGAAAAAACAGGAAATCTGCGACTTAATTGTAGTTGTACATGGTTAAATCCATAACACAGAAGTTGTGAAAATCGCAGCTATAAGTACAGTTTACTCAATTTAATCCACATTTGTTTTTGATTACAAGGTACCTTGTAATACTAGCTGGCTACTTATACCTGTTTGTCAGAAATGAAAATCGAGCACGTGACTCAGTATCTGCTCTCTCATTGGCTACTCTGATAAAAAGGTGCGAATATAACTATATCAATATAAACAATATTGCCCAGCCCTACTTTTGTTTTTATGCATTTTAAGGGCTACATAATCCATAAGCGAGTTAAGTGGAGATGAGCAGGCATGGTCATATCATCCAACACATACTTCATACAGTTTTTCAAAGCTTAGGGCAACAGTGCTCACGCCTTTCTCTACCACTCCACCTGCATGTGCACTGTGTATCACATATAAACCCCATGTTTAAACTCCCCAGCTCACTGTTTACATTTGATATGGGGTTCTGTGAGTGCTATAACAACATTGAGAGGCATTCCTTCTCTATATGTGGGTTTCCCTCACAATGCACTTCATTTAATGGCAGTGCTAACTAGCTACTGCAAATCAGAGAAACGTACAATTATATTCATGCCTGTACAATTTACTGTAGACATCAGAGATTCTGATTATAGTGTGGGAAATGTTTTTCTGTTTCTCTTCCATGGTACAGGAGAACTGGGCATGAACTGGGTTATTTTCTAAATCTATTCAGTGTCTCTTGAGCTGCTTAACAAATAACATTTCATGTGATCCCATGAATAAGCGAGTTCTCGTATTTGAGGAGAACGATCGTCCTTGTGTGAGTCCATTCTCCTTTTACTGCAACCATGTGCCTTCCCCACAGGCACTTGAACAGCGCCTGAATCATACTGTACATCCTGCAGGGTATCCTGTGTCTCAAAGTGGAGGCTGTCTGTGTGTGTGTGTGTGTGTGTGCGTTATTTAGGACAGGATATTTTCAACCTTCGATCCTCCCTTCCCTTACCGGTCTCCCTCTTCGCTCATTTTGAACCCACTCACATCTCCGCTCTCCTCCTCTCCTCTTCCTGTCTCTCCTGCATCTTCTATGCCCATTCACACACACCCTGCTTTGATACTCTCTCTCTCTCTCTCTCTCTCTCTCTCTCTCTCTCTCTCTCTCTCTCTCTCCCTCTCTCTCTCTCTTGCTTTCTCTCTCTACCTCTCTCCCTCTCTCTCTCTTGCTCTCTCTGTGTCTCACTCTCTCTCTGTTTGTGTCTCCATGACCAGTTGGAGGCTAAAGAAGGTAAGAGTTTGGTGAGCGACAGCTCCTCCTCTGCGTTTCTACGGCGAGCTTCAGAACCGCGTGGCGAGGCCCCCGGTCTCTGCCGGGAACAAGAGGAGCAGAGGAGGCTGCTGGCGGACGCACGCACGGCCGCCATGGACCTGCGCTGCCGCCTGGATCACAGCGAGAGGGGCTGGCTGATGGAGAGGGCAGAGCTGCTGGAGCGCTTCGACTCCGAGAGGAGCGAGTGGGAGAACCAGCTGGGGGACATGCAGAGGAAGATAGAGGAGGTGAGATGTGTGTGTTGATATGTCGAGGACGGGGATATGAATTACATTTACAATCACGGGTTCACATAATGTAGCATGATCATTTATCATTATTTTGTACTTTATTTACTTTTAATAATTTCTTAATTTCATTTTAGTTTTTATGGTCCAGATCAATTACTAGATGAATCAAATAATCTCAAATAAAGTCCCACAGATTGATTGATATCGTTCTGTTCTCATTCTGTACGTTACGTACGCTGGACTCATGCATAAAGTTAGCTCTTATAAATAATAATAATAATAATAATTTAACCACAACGGAGGCAGGATAGCCGAATGGTTAAGGTGGTCAACTCCCACACAGAATGTTGACAGTTCGACCTATAACCAGCATGGCCGCCCTGTACGCCTTCTTAAGGAAGACGTTTAACCCCTTCCTCCTCCCATCTTTTGTGTTCACTAAGTAACGTTGCATTAATTGCTTGCTAAATTACCTAATTTTACAACAAATGCCATTTCAAAACCAATTCAACTTGTACATTGTTTATTATAACAATAAACACACATTATATATGGTTCCAACTTCACATCCTGTTTTGGGCTGTCTACATTGTCTAAGAGTAACTGGGCCGTCCAAAACACTGAGGTATTCATAATAATAACCCATTTCCTTCTACGCATCATGTTCACCGTCAGTTCTGTCAAAACAATATCTCTACCAGTGCAGCTGAAGAACAGGTGGAGAGGAGGGGGTTTTGCTATGCCTCTGATTTTTGTTGGTGTACTGAAATGTGTGCAAATAGTCTGTGAGCAGTGGTGGCTGGCCACAAAAAGTGAATTTAATTACAGCAAAACCTTCACGTTGTTGCTCTAAAGTCAAACCCCTGTAGGTTTCGACCGCTCCTTTTTCATGAAAATGTCTGGACAGAATGGATTGAGCAAGTTTCATAATCCTCCAGGTCTGAGAAATGTGGTCAAATACATGTCTTTTTCATTTCTTAAACTCATTAATGTTCATATACATGGTCATTTTATAATTGGGGACATTTGGATTTGCATTTTGTTTTGTATTATAGTTGTGTAAAGTATGTTTGACGTGATTAACCCCTGTACTGTCCTTGTTTTTCAAATATGTGTTGGTATGGTATGTATGGTACACCTGCCAACATACTCTTGCCCTCCTAATGCTTGAATGTGTTTGGAGAGTCTGTGTGGGGTGAATTAAAAAGACATGGTGAATATATTGGATTTGGAGATCATTATAAGTGGTCAAGGATTTAAGGAAGCAGGAACAGCTTGCAAGAGAGAAATGTACACAGACCATCATTGTAGGTGGGCATTTGTATTAGTGACTGATGCTACCTTGCTATGAAAAAAATTTTTTTACTTAAAGTAGCCATACAAAATAAACTGACAGTGCTCCAAAGCACAGTAACAAGCTATTTTGAAAAGAACATGTGGGTCTTATTTAGCCTCCCAGACAAATGAGAGGGAGAAACTAGCATATAAAGGCAGTAGTCGGATCCAGCATTGATGGGACAAATGCCCAGTAAACATGAAATAGTTATTTTGGCTTTCACAGTATGAGGCCAGTCAGTTCAACTTTCTGTTGATGTTTAAGAAATGTTCATGAGATAATTCAATCATTTTTTACCTTTTATATTTATATTTTAGGCCATTCTATATGACCTTTGGATCCAAAACATAATATATTTTACTGCAGTAATACTGAGATTTCCATTACAATGTATTGCGTTTTCACTACTTTTCAGCATTTTCTAATGCAGTGGCCGGTAATGTTTGCTATTCAGGTACAGTTGTCCAGTATAATGTCCTTATCTTGTCATTTTAAAATCTTAACTTACATATGTTTTGTATATACTGTATAGCTCATATTCCGTCAGTGCTGTGCCACTTAACATACTGTTAATAGTTTTCTGTGTTTTCTGCAGCTGTTTTTCATTGAAAGCCAGTGTAAATATGACATATGTAGTCTAATCTGTAGGCATGTGTCTACGACATAAGTTTTAATAGTTGCTTTTTTTTACCATCAGCTTGTGTTTGGTACATTGTCAGGCCTGTAGGCTACTGATGATGCTCAAAATGTATTACAACACTACAGCTTGCACCCAAAATTGTTTTCTTGGGAAGGCTACTAACATGTCATTGTTTAAACCACCCTAACAAAGTAAAGGTAAAAAAAACTTTGAATCAATGTTATTTTGAAAACATAAAAATAATGATGATTAAGAAGACATTGCTGTCGGTTACAGGCAAATCTTTTCCTTAATAAGTAATCAAATATTTATGAGATGAATGCTGATCTTAAATTGATTTCAAACATTTTGATTTCAAATAATTCACATTTTTTCCCACGCATAGCCTAGCATATACAAGGCTGTACACGGTCGTGCATCAGTGGGCTACTCTTTAATTGGCTGGCTGCTGATTCAGAGATGTAGCCTCAGTGACAATGTGTTTTCTGAGCTTTTATTTGGGTACAAATGTTTGAAAATGCCTTTATTAAGAAATAGATATGATGTTTATGATATGATATATGTTTATGAACATACAGCCATTGAACATCATGTAAACAGTGTCCTGGCTTTTCTCCAGCTGTACTGTGAGGTGAGAGCTAAGCGAGCCGGAACATTGGTGGAGTCGAGGGCCGACGATGGCGACACTGACCTATGCCTCAGTCTACACTCCACCAGCACAGGGTCTAGCCTGCTCAGCGACCAATCACATTCTGAGCACCTCAGCAGCAGCAGTCAATCAGAAGTCCCCAAACGCACTCCATATCCTGGTTTCTATCGCCGCAGCAACGTCAGCGTCGATGGCAGCGCTGGAAGACACCCATCGCCTTGTGCAACCAACACCATGGACGACATCTTTCCCCAGAGTGATTGTGCACGGCCCCGGAGGGACCATGAGATTAGAGGCAGAGACGCTCGACAAGGAGAGTCGGCCGGTGACCGCAGAGAACTCATTGATGCAGCAGAGATGAAGGCTCTCTTTCAAGGAGCTCCAGAAAGTGCAGCGCCACAGAGGAGCAGTGACACCTCTAAGGGGAATGTAAACAATGTCCATCTTAGTGCTCCAGAAAATCCTATGTGTGTAGAACTAAGCTATGGCACGGACAGAAAGAAGAACACCACTCTCAATGCTGTGAGTTTTGGAAACAACTTTACTATTATATGGCATTATAGCATTTTATAGAAGGCATATTTCTTGCGTTCTTTCTCAGTTTTGCTTTGCTCTCACAACATTTTTGTTTTGACAGAACTGTCTTTGATGTTTATTTTATCTGGTCTGCTGACATTAACCTAGAACGTTTTTGGCTCCAGCATTGTACATTGGCTGTCTCATTCTCTGTCTCAGGCTCTAAAGGAGATAGCTCGTGTGAGCGAGGAGCTTTGTAGCTACCGTCGTGACATGAAGTCTGGGGACAAAAGGTACAGTATACACCAGCATGCATGTCACTGTGACTGTAATTCATTTAATTGATTAATTGTTTACAGTAATACACAATAAAACTTACTTCTTTACAATCTGATTTACTTGTTTAAGTAAATGTGCTCCTGACTTGTTCATTTGTTTTGTTTTGTTTAATCAGGAATCAACTGGACTCCATGTACCTCTCTGAGCAGGGAGAAATGCTGATAGACCACGTGCTTGAAGAAAAACCCTGTGACCTTAACCAGATCTACGATGACCTCCGAGCTATAGAGAAAGAAAACTGGGGCAGTTTGTCAACCCATAATACATATCAGGCCAACAATGTGATGGCAGAATCCTTGAGAACTACCAGTGATGGGCCAGACTTTGAGAGAACCATAAAGCTAGACGCCCCACCCATCCCTCCTCGCTCCTCTTCCTGGAATCTGAGCAGCCCCACACCTCTGGAGACAGAACTCTATATCCCAGAATCCCCCATTAACACAGGCAGGAGGTGCCACAGCCCCTGTGTCCTAGTGGACAGAAAGTGCCACAGCCCGTCTGTGGTGAGGAAATTCGAAGCTATGCTGCAAGAGAACGAAGGCAAAGTTTTGACAGATGGTGTGGCAGTGCTGTGTACCGCACCTGCAAGCTCTAACTGTAACGCGGGTTGCTGCCACAACCGCTGGTCTTGTGATGTCAGCAAATGCTGTGTCAGCAAGCCACCCTCACAAATGCCTGCCCAGAAAAGCTTCTCTGACATCAGTATACTGACTGCTGGGAAAGAACGCCGCTCACAATGCAGGCCTGCTGTTTGCAACTTGAGAAGCCCAAGGGCCCATCAAGGTCTCAAAGAATTGTCCGCGGATGTGCTTTTGACCTCTGTGGGACTGCCACCGCCATGTTCCAGCCCCAGCCAGGCCTCCCGAAGGAACAGAACGCTGGAACAGAAAACCGCGGAGTTCAACCGAACTCTGTTCCAGGCTGAGATGGGCCATGGTCTCGAGGACGAGGACAGTTTCGCATCAACGAAGCCCTCAGGTGTGTGTTCCCCGTCGCCTCGTCTGGCAAACTGTACCCCTGAACCCGCCAGAGAAACCGTCGGGGCTGACTCTCACTCTGACCTTCAGCCGTGGCACAGCGAGGTCGACTCTGACGTCGCCACCGCTTCGGCCCCCACCTCTGAGCCTACTCGCCAAAGCCCAGAGACTCAGCTGAGGGGAGCTAGATGCGAGCCTTGCGGTGGTGCGGTCAGGACACAGCCAGATGGCCTTTCGGACGTATCACCCCGGCAGGCAGAGGTTAAGCTCGGGGACTCAGCTGCATATGACTCCGAGGTCAAGCCCAATGCCCGAAACCCACACCCCCCTTCTAGACAGGGAAGACGCAGAGCGGCCACAGAGAACCTCGCCTTCTCCCACCCCGCCTCTCCGGCAAATACCCGTCCTGCACAGCAAGTAACCCACGCAGCATACAAGTCCACCTCTAAGAAGGAGACGTCCACGCCACAACCCTCCGCTGAAAGCAGAGCCTCACCACAGACGGTGAATCAGCCGAGACACCGGGGTCACAGCCCAGGCGCGGCCCCGGCCCCGCAGTCTGACTCCCCTAGACCTGGGCCTCGCGTGATGCCCGACCATCCCTGGAAGCCCCTCACACTGGCTGCTTACCCGCGGCCCGAGGGGTCCAGGTCCAACTATGGTGCCGTGGAGAGGATTCTAAAGAGCTATGAGAACGCTGCCCATGCCCAGCAGAGCCAGACCCACAAGCACGCCTCTAGCCCCAACCTCAGCCCCGGGTGGCCGGAGGAGAAATTTGTAGAACGGTCAGACATGTTGGACATGGACCCCCTGCCCCACCTTCCTGCTCCAAGGCTGGCACACTATTCACATGCACACGCCACGTGCACGCACATCGGCAACGTCGCCAGCACCGTAAATGCAAAGGAGCAGCCCCATGCAACTCGGGTGGGTATAGTACATGCACGCTTGCATGCACACGCGCACACACACACCAGAAATGTCCAGTTTAGAAGCTATCAAGCACTTTTTCTGCTAACATGTGCATCCCGTCAACGTACATTACCTGGAGTACCCTGTGCATTTAGCACAATTATGTGTAGGCCAAAGTAGAGAAGACTCACGTGCCATTCTGTTCCACTGTAAAATGCTTAATACGTGATTGTCCTTGGCAGAGGACATCTTCTCCAGAGTGAACACTGTTCATTTCTTGTATTTAGTGTGAGAGAGAGTGAGAGAGAGTGAGAGAGAGAGAGAGAGAGAGAGAGAGAGAGAGAGAGAGAGAGAGAGGGAGAGACGCTTGTATTATTATCTGGGCCATTTCATTGCTAAAAGGCTTTAACAAAAATAACTGATGGCTGGACTCAAACTTTGCTTGGCAGAGTGTCAATCCCCTGTCCCTCATATAAAGCATATCTTTCATCTCTCAGTGGAAACTGTTTCTTGACCCTTGTATTACAATTATAGCCATATCTCCAAACAGCCAGCTGACTGCAATCCCAAAACAAGGTGAAGGAATTATAATGTTCAAGGGATTAAATCGCTTTAATGTCATGCAAATGCTTTTGCAAATCATGGCAGCAATTATGAGGACAATTTGATTTGGCTTTCACAGCAAATGCTGCTAGAAGCTCTCTGTACTCAGATAAGATATTTAGTTTAACCTTGTCTAAAGGGAACTATTTCCTGAAATGAAATGAGGTGCATTCTGAAGAGCTGCTGGGTGTAAGAGGCTGCAGTGTAAGGCATGTTGCAGTTAGACCCCATCAGCTGTGTCCTGTATGGTTCACATGGGAGTTTATTGACATTGTTGATATGTTGGCTGACTAACCTATTCAAATATTCTGGTTTGAAATATGCCTGTTGTTCTTCCTAGGAGCGAGAAGACTACAGAGGGGACAAAGTGACCAAATGTAATGTATCTGAGATGTGGATTTTTGCTTTATAAAAGGGTGTGATAATCCTTAATTTTAATTCATTTCTTTCTCCACAGGACACCAGAAACTCCTCTGCCTTCTCAGCCTGCCCCTCCGTCCAGAGGAATTTCTCGAGGCCTGCCTGCCCCGCTAACCGACGCCTCCCCTCCCGCTGGGCCAGCCGCTCCCTTTCCTCCTCCTCCTCGACTTCATCTTCTCCTTCCACCACCCCCGTCATACCCTTCCTGAAACACAGCTCCTCATTTACCCAATCCCAGGTCAATCATATGGAAATCATATGGGGTCATCCTTTGACCCCCACCTGACCCCAGTGTCGGAAACAGCCATATGTTTTAACCGTGAACACTGCATCTTCTCCCTGTCTCTCGCCATTACCGGCATGTAATTAACTCAACCCAGGCTGCTGTGTGTTACAGGCTCAGAAGTGCTTTAGTTTTCAGTTCACCCACTCGTTTTTTTTTTTTTTTTAATGAATGTTGCACTAAGTGAAGCCTTGCTGTCCTGGACAGGAACATTTAGTTTTGACTGCCATCCGTTCGATGATCTCTGAGAGTCAGGAGTGTGGTGTGTCAAACTTCCTGTGTGCTGTGTATAGCCACTGAGCACAGTGACAACATTTTAATAAAGTGCACCTCAAGTTCATCAAATATTAGCATTGATGTCTTCAGCTCAGGTCTGAATCCTAGCCTTGCCTAGTGTAGCCTTGCATATCTTCCTAAAATGGTCTCTTTTGAATGTTCCTTTGTTTTACATGTCTGCAGATCTACACTGAGAAATGATGCCATCTCTTAATTTACGTTTCTGTTCATCAAAACCTTTGCACACAATATTCCAGTTCTCTTATTAGAAAAAGACAATATTCATACTAAGCTAAGCAGTTTTAATTGCTAATGAAAATTAATTCCACTAATATTCTTGTTTATAATCAGCCGTGCATACTCTGATTAACATCAAACACCCCATTGATGTATATCCGGCTAGGTCCTTTTAATTAACTTAACTTAATTTATTTCAAAGGTATGTTTTTTTCCCACCAGAAATGTGGGTTTATTATTATATATATATATATATATATATAATTATTATGTTCGGCAAGCACCTTGTTTAGGTGTGACGTAGGCGACCTGGAAACAATTTGAGTCGATAACTCCTCGAGATAATACAATATAGCATCAGTTTTATTACAATTTATTAGAAGAGAAGGCTTTTTCTCAATGGAAAATATGTTTCAACTTTTCTCCCAACTATTCTACTGCAAGAGTGGATAAATACCGACTACAGGTTTACAGGTTCGTCCAATCACATGCAAGTATACTTTTTTTTTTTTAAAGCGCCTGCCCTTTTGAATCTGTTTCAATGGACGGCTTCCCAGATGGATGTGTCTAACAGACAGATATCTGGTCTTGCCAGGTTTTGCAGCTCTACCCCAGCCAGTCGGTTGTCTTGTTGTTTTTTTTGCACAGAGCTGACCAGGCCAGAAGCCGTGTTGCAAGCTGTGGTAAAAAACATATTCCAAAAGCGCTTTATGTATGTAAAGAATGCTCCTAAAATCTGAATAATATCAGCATATCCCACTTAAAGGTAGAGTCAGTGATTGAAAGCTAATATGTCTTTTTGTCAAATTCAACGAAAATCTACTGTGTGTGGGCACATAAAAAAATAATCTTGTTTCTACACAGTCCTGGAACACAAAGTGTTGCAGACCGCACCACACAACAATATCCTTGGCAATGTTTTTCCAATGTTCAGGGCCGAGCTTCTGAGGGAGCACCCTACGGCATTGAAGGGAGACATGCCTTCGTTTTGATCGAGTTTAAATATCAATAACCTTTCTCCAGAATGAGTTGGGGTTAACCTAACTCATTAAAGGAAGGTATAGTCATGTTCGACAACACTTGCTAATAATATCCCTCCGCGCATTCACAGCATTACTCCACACATTGAAACACATTCTGAAGCAAAGCGTAGTGCTTCGGTTTTGTTGATATGGGCGGTTTTCGCAACTTTGTTTAAATTACTATTGATGGCACCAGGGCTGTGAAGTATCAGATAATTTTTTCAACACGCACAGAGAACGGTAATAAAAGCGAAATGTGAGGAGTAATTTGGTGTATTTGACAAAACATTTATTATCTTACAAATTATCTTGCAATAGCTGACACCTTTTATCAGAAAATGCTACATTCAGAATAAAGGATTATTTCTGAATATCCAAAAGGACTGTTTATGTATTAGTATCCAACAGGTAAACCTCACTCTCCAACACCTCAAGAATGCTCTAGCATAGCAACAGCTGCTGGGGTAAATGCTTATTTTGTTTTTGTCAGGTTTGCATCCCAAGGGCGAACTACCCGGTGACCTACTTTGAATATTGTCCTATTCTGAATAATAGCGGAATATTTTTGTGCATGTAAATGTAATCAATATTTCTGCCTATTATGGTGTGTTTACAGTGGATTTTAATATTTTTTATGCAACATACATTTTTTCTGCCTTTTAG
This sequence comes from Forbesichthys agassizii, assembly GCA_026546735.1. Classification (NCBI taxonomy): domain Eukaryota; kingdom Metazoa; phylum Chordata; class Actinopteri; order Percopsiformes; family Amblyopsidae; genus Forbesichthys; species Forbesichthys agassizii. The sequence goes on along the minus strand of JAODLL010012867.1, from coordinate 31,906 downwards.
ACACTAAAATTATGTTACATATAAAATACAATAACTTGATGAACTTGTAAGTTAAATTATTTTCGATTTAGCATCACTTTCTTCAGTATTTATAGACTTTATAATTTTTGTCTGACTCTGGACTGTACCATTCATGTGATAGAAAAAATATATATTTTCACATGGCTGGCTTTAAATTGCTGTTTCAGAAATAACTTAACCATATGTGAAGTGTAACATTGCCTAAATTTGTACCAAAGGCAGTATTCTTCTCTTTCAGTAGTTTTATTTTCAAATGAAATGCATTATTTTCTATGGTTTATGTCGACTGTATACTTTTGGCCTACTCATAGCTTATGATTCCAGACCTTGTTTAGTCTGCATTAGATTTTGTGCACAATTGAATTGACAAAAACAAGCAATGGAAAAACCTTTTCTACTTTTACTAATGATGAATAGTGACATATCAGAAGGTTGCTCAATTGAGCATTAGTCTGTTGGGCCATAGTGGTGTGTGTCACATGATAAAAGTGACACCTTTGCTGTTTGTTGTTTGTGTAATAAATGTAACTGGGGAATTACAGTATTTCCGCTCTTCTTTCTCTCTACAAACTCTATAACGTGACATTACCAATAACATTATGTGGTTCCTTGCACAATGGGTGGCTTTTTAAATAAAAGCCACATGGAAAAGAAGGTGTAAATGACATACATATACAGGGGTGGTAAACATTTTCAGTGATTTTAACTATGTTTTTTGGAGCCACTTGAAATGAAAGAGCATTCACTATCTCCCATGTGTGCTGTTTCCTCTGTTCCACTGATTATAAGGGAACCAGCCAACTCTGATAAGTTTATCTTAGTGGTTGACATCTTTGGTGAAACTAATCTCCTCCTATGAGTGATAGGCTACTATATTTTAAAGCGCTGTGATATATGTATATGCTTGTACGCTCTGTTATGTTTACATTCCATACATACCTCATATGAAGTGCACTGTGATGACCGTTCACCTTGTAACTTTCTGTATTTTCAGCATTTGTGGTTACGATTATTCTAATGACATCTGAAGAAAAATGTGTTTTGTGACCTTAAACATCAACCCATAAACAACATTGGCTACACATGCATTCCCAAACACAAATACACCCATCCCTAACAGTGACCGAGGCCTAACCCTCTGAAACTTGGCACTGCTGGCTGACTGAAATAGCGTGTGCAACAATGTTTTGGAGCCAGAAATCCTACCCGTGCTGATATAAATATTGTGGTCTTAAAGCCAGTGCTCAGCCTAGCACTCTCTGGGTAATAGCAGCCTGTTTTCCTGTTGCTGTGTCTGTGTCAGAGTTTTGGTAGGATTGCTGGCTTCCAATATTGACCAATATTGCTCAGGTCTGGATTCCCCAAACGCTGAAATTATTATATAACCACCTTAAGGCTGTATTGTTTTCACTATGGCTTATACCTCAGTTTGAAATGAGAGAATAAGTCATGCCATTAAAATACTTAATGAGCGGACTAAACAACAGGTTGTGTATTTCTGTTTTATTGAAGCAGCAATAAACAATGCATTCTTAGTAATTGCTCAGTTGCAAAAATAATGCGACAACTTGATAATTTAGGCACAATATATAAAGGCTATGAATTCAAAAGTGTGATTTATAGTGTGAATACATTACATATGTATTTTTTTCTGTATATTAGTGCATTTATTGGCCAGAGCAAAACAATATACTGCACACAGACAAACCATGCATGAACATTTTTGCAACTAATGTGTTTGTGGTGAGATTTGGTCACTCCAGGCAAAACTCTTCTGTTTACAGTAACACCTTTACATTTACAAAATAACAGGTTTTACCATATGAATTATAATAATTTTTTTTTTAAAGTGCTCATTCGGACAGACTATACCACCATTAAGATCCTCCCATAGGTCTGCACTCTGAATCCACATTCATTGATTTGTACTCAGGCTAAAGCAAAAAGTGAAACCTGTAGGCCCCAGATAACCTCGTCCCTTGCTATGTTTCCTGCTCTGAAATAGTTCATATTGGCACTTATTTAGTGTGTGTGTGTGTGCGTGTCTGCATGTGGTTTTCCTATCTTCCTGCCTTGGTACAGAGCAAAGCTGACTGCAGCACATTCCCAGACTTCCTGCGTAGCTGTACAGCTGCATATTGATCAGCACTGATTGAAGTGTCATACTAGGGGCAACAAAAATGCATGTTCTTTCTTTCTCACACACACACACACACACACACACACACACACACACACACACTAATGTACTGTATAATCTTTGTCCCTCTGAATTCAAAATGTATATTTGCTTGTATCAAAGGTAATCATTGGCAAACTAACATACATTCTGAAAACCATTGGTGGTGTTGTCAGTCAGTTGTTGTTAGACTTCTGTGCTAGTCATGGATTGTCTATAAAAAACACCATGTTCGAACATAATGATGCTCATTAGTGTACGTGGTACCAAAGCACCCTAGGCCTAAGGTCAATTATCGATTTTGTGATCGTATCATCTGACCTGAGGCTGCATGTTTTGGGCACTTGGGTGAAGAGAGGGGCAGAGCTGTCAACTGATCACTGGTAAGCCCAAACAGATAGTGCAGGTGAATTGGGAACATATGGAGGAGGCCCCTGTCTGTGAGATCTTCAACTCACACCTCCGGCGGAGTTTCTCTGGCATCCCTGTCAAAGTTGGGGACGTTGAACCTGAGTGGGCAATGTTCAAAGCTTCCATTGCTGATGCTGCAGTGGAGAGCTGTGGTGTAAGGTCATAGGTGCCTCAAAGGGCAGTAACTCTCGAACATCGTGGTGGACACCGTTGATTAGGAAAGCCGTGCGACTGAAGGAGGCTTTTCAGGATATGGTGCCCTGGAAGTCTCCGGAGGCGGTTGCAAGGTACGGACTGGCCCGAAGGGATGCAGCACCTGCCGTAGCAGAAGCAAAGAAGCGGGTGTTCGGAAGTTCGGAGAAGCCATGGAGAAAGACTTTCGATCGGCATCAAAGTGTTTCTGGAAAACCGTCTGCTACCACAGGAGGGGGAAGCGGGGAACCATCCAAGCTGTGTACAGTAAGGATGGGACACTGTTGACCTCAACTGAGGTGGTAATTGGGTGGTGGAAGGAACACTTTGTGGAACTCCTGAATCCGACTGACACGTTCTCTATGGTAGAGACAGAACTGGAGGCTGATGGGGGATCATCGTCAATTTCCCTGGGGGAGGTCACTGAGGCAGTCAAACGCCTCCACAGATGCAAAGCCCCGAGGGTTTTGTCAGGAGGGTGGTGTCTCTCTTAGAGATAGGATGAGAAGCTCAGCTATTCGTGAGGAACTCAGAGTAGAGCCACTGCTCCTTTGCGTCAAAAGGAGCCAGTTGAGGTGGTACGGGCATCTAGTAAGAATGCCCCCTGCTTTTGGTGGCACACTTTCTCATACAGGTCTTTATATTGTGAAATATCATATAAACCATAAAAGCCTACATTCCGATTTTAGATTGAAAGGTATAGGCTTAAGTTTGATTAATATTTTCAGATCATCATTTTAAATGCACAGGCCTAGTTAATAAACTCTCTCTCTCTCTCTCTCTCTCTCTCTCTCTCTCTCTCTCTCTCTCTCTCAATTGTAATTTTACCCCGACCTCCATTATCAGCGGGGGCTTAATGGGAGTAGTCAAGAGATACATAATGGTTAATGGATGGGTTGTTAATGAACAAATTTGCAGTCATAACATTACTGTTGCATTATTCGATTATGTTCTATTTGTGAGTTGATACAGTAGTGACAAGTTGGTAGGTAAGATAAGGTAGGTAAGATTCGTCGTGTCTGGAATGCCTTGAGTCCCATCGACATATCAGAATTCGTCTACACTTTTAAATAGCTGCACTGCAAGAAGCGTGCGTAGCCTGGATGTTTTAAATCAGATGTCCAATAGGACTTAGTCGCTATAGTGCCTTTGGCACGATAACGACATAATTTGTGTAAAATAAAATGTAAAGTCTGCTTTGAATAGCTTTAAGTTTAAATGTCAAATTAGTCAATGTTTTCAAATCAAATCAAATATTTGCACATAGGCAACAGTCACACAGACACTATTTAGCGCCTCGGTCAGAGCAAGCTAGGGAGCTATGAAAGCAATTCTCGCTGTTGCTGACTCGCTAGTCGCTAGGCCTATGTGGCGTTATTGTGCCCCCATGCGCGGTGAATCATGAAATACAATTGCCGACTGGATACTATTTTTCTAACCGGTTAAAGTTTCCAGGGGATATGTTTAAGTGTAACACCCTGAGACAAGGTTGGTGATTGTGTATCTTTCTTTTTAGTCCAAAATCCAAATACTGTGGATTATATATTACGAAGCAACCGTACATGTAACGACTGTTACAAACAAAAGTAGGCATATAGCATAAATTTGATTTTTATTATATTTCTTTAAAATAACAAATAAATGAAGGGGCAAATGTCAGCATAGGAATACAAATCAGCACAATAGCCTTACCATGGAGTGGAAGACCCATAGAACCATGTAACTTGCTTTCTAGACCTGTTTAGAATCTGTATTTTTAGAGGTGTACGGGTCTAATCTCCATATTTTTTGCAGCATAATGGTTCTATATGCAGTCAGGCAAGCACTGTTGAAGACCAGCTGTAGATGTGCAGCATGGGGAAGGTAATAGTCAGTCCCTCTATTATTTAATGTATTCTGCTTTTTGTGTTATGTGTTAACTTATGTAGTTCATATGCTTCAGCAAACCAAAATGTAATAATAAAATAAGTTGTCTTGTTCATATTATTATTATTATTATTATTATTATTATTATTATTGCTCACCCTGTAGGTCACCCATATTTTACACTAAATGGATGTATTCTTTATTTATACTAATGCACTGCAATCCATTGCAATCCAACGGGAATCTCCAAGACCAATGGAGAGGCAAAGTAGTGGATCTGTTGTTTACTCCAGCAGCTGTGGCTTTAACCAGGACCAGTTCAGAGAGAAGCTCCAGGGGGTTCCTGGGGGCAGTGTTGACTTGCTCAAGCAGGAGTCTGGCATTGCGGTGCTGACAGTCAATAACCCTTCACGCATGAACGCCTTCTCTGGTATGGAAACTGTAAAATACTGTACATGTTTTAGATGCATTATAGGCATGTGGTTGACCTAGTGAATAAACTACTTATATAATGCTTTCATTTAGATTGATATATTGATATTTGAAAATATACCTTATTGGTATAATTTAAAACCTCTAGGCTAGATATTTCTCTAGCTTACTCTGGGACACATTTGAAGCAATACATTTTACAGCGTTAAGAACTCATTTTAAACTATAATATATAAATGTATGACACGACTTGTAATGATGTGTCATTAACAGTACAGCTCTACATGACTTGTGTGATAACATGCTTTCTCCTCAGGCAGTATGATGGTAGCTTTGGAAGAGAGGGTCAGCGAGCTGGAGAGATGGACAGATGGGAAGGGCCTCATTGTCCGGGGGGCAGCTGGAACCTTTTGTTCTGGCTCTGACCTCAATGCTGTCAGGGCAATATCAAACCCTGAGGTGAGAAAAAGGAAATCTCCCATTGATGTCTACCGTTGCTCTCTCTCTTTACATGCTCTTCACGTGCACTGCTATAGCTTCGAGCAGCACATTCTGCATACCACAGCATTCGTCTGGTCGGCGTGACGTCATATCCGGCAGTGGCTTGAGAACTCTGTGACAACTAACGACTGTGGCCTAGCAACCAAACGTTAAACAGTGTCTCTGTCTCTGTTCATCATTTTTTATGTATTATGCTGAATTAGGCTATATTCATATTATGATGAGCTCCCAGGTGATGCCAAGAAAAAAGTTTGTTTTCACCGAGTTGTCTTACTAGGCAATCGCGCAACGTCACTTCCGGGCGTTTGCCGACCAGAAGAATTCTGCCAATAGAGCCGGCAATGACATATGATGACATATGATGACATATGCTGACATATGATGACATATGATGACATATGCTCTACTTTGCAGGATGGCATGAAGATGTGTATGTTCATGCAGAATGCTCTGACCAGGCTTCACAGGTAAGTGCCTCTAGTCATTTTCGACTGTAATGTGAGTCAGGAAACGCAGTGGTTTTCCTGACTGTCTGACACACCGCGTAGAAGCGTGGATGATGCCGCCTCTGTTCTTTATGTTATATAATGCAGAGTAACACTTTCTCTCAACGCAGGCTGCCACTGATCTCTGTTGCACTAGTGGAGGGGAGAGCACTGGGCGGAGGTGCAGAACTCACTACTGCATGCGATTTCAGGTAGGTGTGTGTCAGAGAGAGGTATTGCAGGAGCTATGACAGTGAGTGAAATGCTGATAAATACCCCCACACACATAATGTGAGGGTAAGACAGTATAGGATGATGGAGGAATGTCAACACAATTAACAGTTTTAACAGTTTTTAAACAGTTAATGTTTTGTGATTAGCCCAATGTAAACACCGTTAACAATGTGTCTGTGAATAGCCCAGAGGGGAGACTTATAAAATGAGCGCTCTTCTTTCATCCAAACACTTATTCCCAGGCTGATGGCTTCAGGCAGTGTGATCCAGTTTGTCCACAAGCACATGGGTCTGGTCCCAGGCTGGGGCGGGGCCACCAGGCTGGTTCACATTGTCGGCAGCCAGCATTCACTCAAGCTCCTTGGCGGGGCGATGAAAGTGCACCTGGAAGCAGGCCTGAAGATTGGCCTGGCAGACGGCGCGCTGGAGGTGCCAGCAGCAGGGGAACCTGGCTCATGTACCGCTTCTCTCCTCCAGCAGACTGAGGACTGGCTGGGTGTCTACACGCAGGGACCTGCCGCTGTAATCCAGGCCGTGAAGAAGGCGGTGGTGTCGGGCAGAGAGCTTGCCCTGTTTGACGCTCTACGGACTGAGAAGGCTGTGTTTGGAACAGTGTGGGGTGGGCCAGCTAACCTACAGGCACTGGCCAGCAGGTCCAAACACAAGTGACCTGCTGGGTCTTATTACACAGGATGCTAGGTAGTGGAGGTCCTCAAGATGCGTTCATGTGTATTTGTCTTTTTGAAGGAGACATAGAACTATATTTTGAAGACTCTTAATTGACTTCATTAAACCATCTTTATTTGGGACAGAACATTTAGAATGTGATACAGCACATACCTTTGATAGCATTTAATGGGTTGTTGTGGTCCAGATGAGGGGATTCGTTGAGTTACCAAATGAATGTCTAATCTTGCACATTCATTTGGTAACTCAACGAATCCCTCATTTAGACCGTTTATTTAGCATATTAAAATAAATCAGAATAATTTTTGAAATTGAAAAAGTCCAGGAAATGCTGTTGGAAATATCAACATTTGGGTGAAGTTTGAGAAACGTCTGTGATATCAAGAGGTAATGACATGTCTTGTCTTGGTAGATTAACGTGTACCTCTGTAGTCAAAGTTTAACCAATTTTAAGGCTCAGTCACTAAGTCACAGCACAATTAAGTTCCAGAGACATATTTGGACATTGCACACTCCCAATATTCAGAAATGTCAAGCCAAGTGATTTTAAAAGAATAAGTAAATCTCCAATGCCAGTCATATTAACAATGCTAATTAAATATGAGCAAAATGGACCCAGAAGAGAGCATGTGCACAAACTCAAATGAGAAGCAGACATGTCCCTGGAGTCCTTGGTCTGCTAAAGGTTGCTGTTCTGTTAACTCATTAACTTGTAAATCCTGTGTGTGAAATTTCTGTATGATCTTGTTAGTAGCCTTAAAGATATGGCCTAATAATACCCACCTATCCTTTATTTGCTTCAGTGGATAGACACATAAAATAGAGATAAACAGCAGTCTTTCAAGATTTAATGTCAAAAGAAACATGTATTCAACAAGACAGCCATACACAGCCATTTCTGGTGACAATGGCAATTTATTAAATTACAAACAATGAAACCAAAAAACTGCCAAGCAAAAAACTGAGTAGTTTGAGAACTGTCAAAATGAAGTCAAAAACCCACACTGCTCAGTGACATAACTGGTAATAAAAATATTTTTTTAAATCCAAACCTCTGAAATAGACAGCATTTCTTGTTACACTGCTACAGACATATGCTTCACACACACACACACACACTTGAACAATATCCCAAAAATTACAATATCCCAGTCAAGTTCAGTAATCTCTGCAATCCTGCACTTATCACTTGTCTTTCCCAAAACATTAACAATACTTTAGTTAGGGACATTAGAAATGCTTATAACGCTAAAGGGGTTTAGAATATCATTTAAAAAAATAAAAACACAACTTCACATTTAAAGGCCAATTGTTTAGTGTTAAGAGATTAAAATAGATTGATATACAGGTCCATGAGCATTAATTTACTAGAGCTTTATAGCACACACTTAAAGCTGCAGGTTAATTAAAATAAATCAAATCTAAGAACATTTTACATATCAGCCATATAATTCTTTGATGTACTGCTACCAGACTAGACTGCCTTGTGAAAAATTGTGAGCTCACAATATCCACATTGAACAGGTTGACCACAGCCTCGCATTAACAAACAATTACAGGTGGCATTAGTAACTTAATTAAACCCCCGTTTGTCTAGGGATCTCTTAATAAGAATATTTATATCCTGTCTTCATAATAGGTAAACATCAAGAGGGATTTTCAAAACCAAGCATATTTGGTCTAGAAAAACAGTTAATAGTTGAGCAATAACACAGATGTCTTTATGACTCGTTAAACCTTAAGAAAGGGGGCACAGATGTGTGCTTGCAACCCCAGAAGCCCTTTGGGCATTATGACAATAAACAAGACAGGGACTATATGGAGTTGATTAATCAACCAAATTAAATTATTGTCAACACACAGAGGCAAAAACCCTAGTTTCACAGAATTATGAAGAAAAACATTTTTTTTATTTTAACCACACAAAAAAAAAAAGAGGATGTTTTTGCATTAAATAAATGGAGGACTTTAATAATGGTAACAGTGTGTAATTCCTGTTTTCTCAAAATGCCGACCAATCTGGCCACATCATATCTGACAAATTGATACCGCGAGTAATAAATTAATGGAATGGAACACAGCCATTTGGTGATGGTCTTGAAAGTGAACTGGCATTACACTCCAGTCACTGTACACTGACCGTCAGGCATTCTGGACCTCCCACTGCTGGAGGAGGAAGGAGGGGGAGCAGAGGACTCTGCACCAGGAGGAGATCTGTCTTGAGGGCTCAGTCTTTGCCTTCTGGGCCTTACCCCCCAGGGTTCCACACTCTCCCTATCTCCGCCACCCTCATCATCATCATCATTATCATCGTCGTCGTCGTCGTCGTCGCCCTCCTCATCGTCACTCCAGTCCCCGGAGCCAGACTCGTCCACGGAGGTGTGGGGGTCAGACGCGCGAGAGGGCGAAGCTGCCTCCTCCTCTTCCTCTTCCTCCTCACCTTCCCCAACCTCGGGCCTCTCCTCGGTAACTGCCGGCCTGGGGCTGATTTGCAGCTGGGCTAGGGCATCCTCCAGAGAAGGGCTGCTGTTGCTAGGCTGGCCTCCAAGAGAGATGGGGGGTCTGGCAGCAGTGGGACGGGTTGAGGCATTGGAGGCCAGCGCCATGGCCGCCAGTTGCTGCTGCTGTTGTGGTGGTTGGGGTTGTTGTTGTTGGGCACCTGCTACTGCGGTATCAGCCCCATCTGCCGGATTCTCCCGGCCTGCTGCACCGGCATCGCTGTCAAAGCGCAGACCCGCCACTCCCTTCTTGGGAATATCCACCACGTCCCTCTTCATCTTGCGCCTGCGGCCGTGCTCGTTGCGGCGGTACTGCACCATGTTCTCCAGGTCGGCCACATACAGGAAACCGGCGATCAGCATCTCGGCCGTCTTCTTGCCCTTGATGAACGCGTCCTCCAGCTCGCGGCTGGTGCGTTCATCGTACTGCCACCAGCCGTTGCGGCCCTCGTAGTACCACGCATGGTCGCCCGCGGCCGACGCCTTCAGCTCCTCCGGGGAGAGGAGCGTGGGCCTCTCCAGGAAGTCCTCGGGCACTTCCTGTCTGCACAGGGCACAGCGCTTGCTCTGCCACGACGCTCCCTTCACGCACAGGAAGCAAAAGATGTGGCGGCATGGCAACTGCACCGGGTGCACGCAGCTCTGCAGGCAGATGGCACACTCGGGTACCGGCAGGGCCGGGGAGGAAGTGCTGGAGCACGATGAATCTGTGCTGTTGGCGCCACCACCTCCACCGCCTCCAGCCTTCTTACTGGATGGAAGCGAGCTCACAGAATGGTCGACCTCGCCGCAGCTAGCCATCCTTAGGAAGTACTGCAGAATAATGAAAAAAAAATAAGATGGGTCAAAACCTACAGCTATTTATTTATATAATTAGTATGCACAACACAGCATGTAGGCTACACCATTACAATACCAATATGTATCCCATTTTATTTCACTAATATTCACTATGCAGTGCCACAAAAAATATAAATATATATATTAACATTATTTGATACGTACCGTACTGGAGAAACGGTCAGTGGTGATGTATCATCAGGGGAGCTGTGGAATCTTGAATAATGTCACAGCTAAAAGAAGAAAACAACTGACAGGTGTTATATTACAATAATGAACCAAAGCTGAGCTGACTATATAGAGCAGGGTGTGTTGTGAAAAGGCCTTTTAACGATGTAATAATTATGTTAACGTAACCATTTTGTCAAATCGTCCCATCTTGCAAATTGGTTAATAGACCAAAAAGGAAACTGTTATTTCACATCTAAAAGCGTTGACAATGCTCAATCGTAGGTTTTAGCGTTTTAAATAATCAACTAATTATAAAAGATTAATTAATAAAAACAGAGACTACGTAACTAATCTTGATTTAGCGCGGTACCGTACCGGTACGATACTGATATGTTAACTGTTGTCAGTCAGTACGACACCGTATTGGTAACTTGTTTATACGTGAAAACATGAATTCATCTTAACTGATGTTAATGTATACCCAATCACAAAGACGACGTCGTTAAATGATTAATATTCCCCATGACGAGCTAATGGCTATCATAACAATGAGACTGTCGTAGTTGCTAACGGTAGCTACGATAGCAACTCGAGTCCAGCAAATAGACGAGTTCTATTGACAGCGCTAGCCTAGCTTAATTAGTTGACACAAATAGCAAACAATCGCAACGACAATTTTACGATATATATAATAACACTATTATGTACATACCTTTGTGATGGATTCTTTTTCCTTGTTCTACAGTAAAATAATCCAAAATGTTAAATTGACGACTCAAAATGCTAACTGGCTTTGTTGTTTACGCCCGTAAGAAAAAAAAGATGGAGCCTTCTTCTTTGTTTTATTTCTGGGGCAACCGAACAGACATTAAATGCATTACTGCCACCTACCGAAGACATACAGCAATATCTCACGAATACTAAAAAGGTTAACAATAATTTAATACCAACGGATTTTTTTTAAAATTAATGTATGTGACTTTGTTATGTAGGCCTATTTTACATTATTATAAGTTAAGCTATGTTACACGAGATGAAGATTCGCAGTCCTTTTCCGTCAGGTTTTCTCGGTTATATTTATATATATGTTTTGACTGCATAGTTATTTTGTATTACTGAAAACGTACGAAATATCCACAATTCCCTTGCATAAAATGTAGGATAAAGCTTAAATATAATAAGCAGCTACGTAATTGTAGCCTACGTCACGGCGTTTTTGCACTATAACTTCCAAGCACGGAAGTCACGAGGTCTTCCGGTACGTTGTTGAGTAGAGGACACTAGTGTCACGTTGAAGACGGTCTTAGTTTGATTAAGTAATAGAAACACATCCTATCGCGCTCAACATGCTTTCTCGAGCAGTGAGACCAACGATTCGCTTCGGCCGTAGCCTGTCCACCTCTTCTCAAAACAACGCCAAGGTGGCCGTGCTGGGTGCATCGGGAGGTATAGGCCAACCTCTATCCCTCCTGTTGAAGAATAGTCCCCTGGTGAGTCACCTATCCCTGTTTGACATTGCCCACACTCCCGGAGTGGCTGCCGATCTTAGCCACATAGAAACCAGGGCCCAGGTCACTGGCCATATGGGTCCCGACCAGCTGGCCGCCGCACTGCAGGGCTGCGATGTTGTGGTCATTCCTGCTGGCGTCCCTAGGAAACCTGGAATGACCCGAGATGACCTCTTTAACACCAATGCCACCATCGTGGCCACCCTGGCTGACGCTTGTGCCCGCAACTGCCCAGAGGCTATGATCTGTATCATTGCCAACCCCGTCAACTCCACTATTCCCATCACATCTGAGGTCATGAAGAAGCATGGAGTCTACAACCCAAACAGAGTGTTTGGCGTCACAACCCTGGACATCGTCAGAGCCAATGCCTTCGTGGCGGAGCTCAAAGGCCTTGACCCAGCACGTGTTAATGTCCCTGTTATTGGAGGCCATGCAGGCAAGACCATAATTCCCCTCATCTCACAGTGCACGCCCAAAGTGGAGTTTCCCACCGACCAGCTAGCTGCCCTGACCGGCAGAATCCAGGAGGCCGGCACAGAGGTGGTGAAGGCTAAGGCCGGCGCCGGTTCTGCCACGCTCTCCATGGCGTACGCCGGGGCTCGCTTCACCTTCTCCGTCCTGGATGCCCTGAATGGGAAGGAAGGTGTTGTGGAGTGTGCCTATGTCAGGTCCGAGGAGACGGAGTGCAAGTACTTCTCCACGCCTCTCCTCCTGGGGAAGAACGGCATTGAGAAGAACCTCGGGCTGGGCAAGCTGTCTGCCTTCGAAGAGAAGCTGGTGGCTGACGCCATCGGTGAGCTCAAGTCCTCCATCAAGAAAGGCGAGGAGTTTGTGGCAAACATGAAGTAAACGGAGTCGGTTCAGCGTCTATCAAAATCCATACGTCCAGTCTCAAAGTAGCTTCTGGGACATCTTGTAGAATCAGTGTTTCCTCTTTTAATATTTTGGCACAGGGCAGTAGGGGGTCACCTCAGTTCAGAGATCTTGGTTTGTCCTCTGTCTGGTTGTGTAGTAAATGTGGCTCTTAATTGCATTATGCTGTAATCATATGTGGACTCATTTATATTTTGACGCCCCTCTATTTATTATATTAACATTTTTTGGTCGGATAATTCATCTATAAGAATTTGTGCATTCTTTAGTATGTGTGTGCGATTTTCCACAGACCGGGGCCCTGACCTCTGCGTAATGAACCCCAGAGGAAACACTGTCTTCATGCTTGTTGTTGCAAATAGTTTTCTGATCAAAACACCTTCACCAATAAACAGTTGATCAAAAAATGCTTTTTATTTTTGCATATTGAAAATCTAAAACTTTATTATAAATGAATGTGCAGGAATGTGTGTATGGAATGGAAGAATTGAGGATGTTTCACCTTTAATTTAGTTTTTTTTATTTTTATTTATTAACCACTTTGCCCCATAATTCACAACCTTAGTGTCATTTTTAACAACTCTAGATACAAAACATGAAATGGTAGCCACTTGTAACACAGGCCATCCTATGTTCAAAGCATAGGATTGTACCTTTATATCTTTAAAGAAACTGCACTTACAGGCTCACTGGTTCAAATTACAACTTTATTGTGAAATACCATAGGAACATTTGTTTAGATCACAGACACAAGTCAGTGCACAAGTAAATATTGTACAAAATGTGAAACATGTTTCATTATAGTTCTAAACATAAAGTCCTCACTGTAAAAGGACTAGTAGAGAGAATACACATAGTACCATCATTGAACAAAATCAAATGTATTGATGAAATACAGTAAAATAAGGTTTCTCAATGGGCAAACTACTGTGAAAAGCTAAACAAAGGATTACAGTATTTACAGTACAATACTATATAGTACTTACATATTTCTATCAGCCCTGTCCTGTGGATTTGGCCACAGGTTATCATCCACATTACAATTTATGTTTTCATTAGCCAAGCATCTTGTGAAGAATCTTCGCGCATGGCGAATCCAGGCCTGACATTGGTCTGCCGTGATGTCATTGCATGCTTCATCCATAGCCTGGAGCAGGGTGACTTGTTCGTGAGGTTGCCTATCGTACACCTTCCACCTCCATGTGAAAAAAAATATTCAATTGAATTAAGGAAAATAGAGTATGGGGGTAAATACAGGGCAGTAAATTGTGGATGGGCCTAAAACCATTCTTTCACTATTTGAGCATGGTGCAACCTGACGTTATCCCACACGATGACATAGGTCACACCATCAGCTCTGCAGAACTGATTTAACTCCTCAAGGAAGGTTATAAGGAGAGCTGCATTATAGGTTCAAATATGAGGTCTGTGTCCCACCACGTTGTCTTCTTATATAGCTGCGCAAATGGTGATGTTGGCCCCACGTTGTCCAGGTACTGGCATGGTTGCCCGCTGGCCAATTACATTACGACCCCTCCTTCTTGTCTTGGCCAGGTTGACGCCTGCCTCATCCAAATAAGTTAATTTGTGATGGTTTTCTTCAGCATCCGGTTCCACCACTCTCTTAAAAAATAAATGTAGGAAAGATACAGTAAATGCAATGATGTAGAAGTTTTGGGGAATATTTACAGTACAAATATGCACCATGAATTTGAACATACCTGAAGATACCCAGTTCTTAGTTGCTTCATTCTATCTGTATTTATTTCAAAAGGCAACCGGTATAGCTGTTTTATAGACACCTGGTGCCTTTTTAGAACGTTGGCTTCCACGTTGTTTAAAATGGCATTATTGTCCAAGATGTGCTGCCGGATTTCTGTAAGGCAAATATCATTTCTGTCCCGAACCAAATTGACAACAGCCTGCTCTTGTTGGTCACTCAGAATTTTGCCTCTGCCTCCATTATGTGGCCTAGCCTCAATTCTGCAGGAAAAAGCACAATAGGCTACTGTAAGAACACATTTACAGTAGTGTTGTAATTTAAATCACATACTCTGGTACACATTTGCATGACACGTAGTCATTAGACCACTGAGAGTAGCCTATAGTAATGTTTACTGTAGTGCATGCTGAAGACTTACCGGTTCTCGTTGCGGAATGTTCTGATGTTTGAGGCCACAGTTGATCTTCTGAGGTTTGGCTGAATCATTCAAGCAGCCTCAGTCATTGTCATGCAATGATTTATGACATGGTCTTCAACTATTGCTCGGATTTCATTGGACACTCTTTGTTGATGCTGCCGTTGTCTTGGTCCATGGCCTTGTCCTCTACCGCGTTCACCCACACCTCTCAAACGAGGCCCATGGTGAGGCCTAAGTCCCCCTCTTTGACGAGGCCTATGACCACCTCTCAAACGGGATACATATTTTGACCACATCTTCCTCACCTTCCTCCCACTGCTTGCTCTCTATTGTGATCACCTGCCAGCTCAATGTTATCGTTATGTCGTGGACACACTCATTTCAATATATACTACTGTCATACCACCATGTGAAATCAATCATCAGTTACTCATTTGGTAATTAGTATCAATGCTGACGGTAATTGGTGTAAAAGGGTCATGATATCCTGAAACGTTAATGATCTTAACATGCAATATTTTTAGCTAGTTTCCATAAAACTATGCATTAAGAGTAATGGAACATGTATTTATTATTTTGAGCAGTTCTATCAATTGATAGTTAGATAATTTTAATGAAATTAATAGACGGTCATTTCAAATGTAATGTTTCAATTGCATTTTGAAATGGACAATACTTTGATGTTAAGTTGTTTCATATTGAACGTGTGATCTGATTTCAATGAACGAATGATCTAAGGTTTATGTGAATTGTATCCAAGCAATTGGAAAACTTGTTAGAGATGTGAAAATGTGCATTTTGTTATTGTGATTTTTGTATCTAGAATTGTGAAAAATTACACCAAGGTTGTGAATTTTGGGGCAAAGTGATTAAGAAAAACAAAAAAGTAAGTAGAAAAGTAACCTGTGGTTACATTAAAGTTGTAATATGACAGTCATAAGTATGTTCTTGTCATACTTTTTCACAGACCAAACGCATAGCTGTACTAAGCCCTACAAGATTCTGTTCATGAATTTGGCATATAATCAACAACTGTATAGTCTACTGAGGATGAAAGGTATTTAAGCAAGGTATACAATGTAATGAAATATGATCATATTAAATGCATAAATATGGCTTGAAAGGGAAAATCTGAATTGCAGAAGGTCAATGAACAAAATAAAAGAAACAAACTAAATACAAATCCAATATAGTTTAATTTGACATACAGGTTTGGTTTCTGGTAAAGAGTTTTTTTTAAATGCATCCTATTACACTAATGTACAAAACTGGCAAAACCAGTAGAAGCTCAGATTTTACATTTATTGGGAAAAAAATAGCTTTTGGTCAATATGTCTATGTTTTGTGATTTCTTTTTTTGACAAAACATTTAGCGCATTCAGCATTAGCCCCATGCTTTTCTCTGTTAACTGGAAATACAGTAAGCATGAGAGCAAGCTTGTTTTCTTCTTTTTGTTTGACAAATTCTGCACACATTTTTAACAGACATTAAAAATCGGAACCTCAAACAATAATTCTACATAATATCACAAAATCTACATTCAAAAAAACCAAGACGCACAAAGTTCTTGGGCCCCATTAAATAAACCATATTAACAATATCATAATATAACCAAATTTTCCCTCCAGTACAGAGTCCACAGTCACACACAGTTCCCACAAGGCTTGTTCTGTTCCGTATCATCCAGTTAACGACAACCGCAAACTTCTGTGGGGAAAATCCTGCTGTCTCATCGGTGGGAATGAAGGAGGAAGAGTGGAGAGGGCAGAAAGATAAGATATTGTCAAAGTTCGTAGTGACTCAAGCCTCGTGGCTGAACACGCCCCATCCCGCCTGTGCATAAACAGTTTATTAAAGTCATACAAGTAGCAGCAGCGCCCCTGCATTGAACGGTTGACGGGGCGATAGAGGGTCGGGACCTGGGCAGGTTAGGGGGGAGAAGGAATGACAGGGCACTAGCGGAGGAGTTGGACCGTGTATCCAGCAGGTCACTCTGTTGCCGGACTGTTCTCAGGTGAAACGGGCTCCCCATCTTGGCCCCTCCGTCGCCTGTGCTCTGTCTTATTGCCGTTCTCAGAGTCTTCACGTTCACCCGGGTCCCTCTCTCGTTCTCTCTCCTTTTTCCTCTCCCGCCTCCCGTCTCGGTTTTCCTTGTCCCTCCTGTTGTTGCGATTCCTCCGCTCTCCTCTTCGGTCACCTTTCGGCCTTTTAACTCCTGAACACAAACAGATTGTTTTCATTTAAAACTTAACAATTGTTTTTATACAGTAATATGAATTCACTTTCACATTTAGCATTCACATTGTTAGAGAGCTACACATCAAATGTCACACGGGGAGCGTTTTACAAATGAAGAGAAACATTTGTTCTTTGTCTGCAACACACAATCTTTCTTTTACCCTTAAATATGCATTTATGTTAGGAGACAGGCATTTGCATGACTGGTTTTCTTTTAGACACACCACTGGTTTATTTTACCAACAGGTGCTATTACTCAATTTCTCTTCATGGGTTTGCTCTTAAATAAAATAACACGTAGGCTACAGTGTTATATGGTTCAGCTGGGGACAGTCTGTGACGCATTTCATGGGAAAAAGAGACATGAGACATTGATCTAACAAGGAACATACTGTTCATATAGCTAACTCATGACAGCATCGCTCTCTCACTTATTATTATATCTTATAAGTTTTTAATAAGCTTTGTTGTTTAATAGCCTACAGATTTCAGCTGTCACCACTAGATGTCAGTCTATACCTAATAACAGTAGCCACACCTTGTCTGACGTTCAGCTGTCGCAATCCTCTCATCTAAGCAGGCTTTGTCCAAAATAGAAAGCCTTTAAATAAACCTCCAGTTTATCTCTTGCAACACTATTTCATAAACAAAAAGAGCTGAGGAATGCCGGAGGTTTATCTTCTGAGGCTGAAGTTATTAATCCTAATAACAAGATCCGCCCCCACGCGAGAGTGGAGACAGATCGCGCTAGTGAAACCAAGGGGCCCTTGCTGTTGCTGCGCTGCTAGTCTGCGTGTGTGGGTGGAGCAGAGACCAGACCAGCACGGGCCACTCCACTGGCGGCCTGGCCTGATGGGGGGATTGTGAAACTGCTGAAGTAGGCAGTGGGCATGGATACAGGGCGAGAGAGGGGGAGAGAGAGCGAGATAAGATCTCTATCTGTGGGCCCGTGTCTTGCCCTGACTCCCTTCCTCTCAATCTGTACATTAATCAATCCGTGGTTCACCGGTCAACCCGGGGAGAAGGGCTCAACGCTGGCTCACGTGCCGCTCAGTGGCTGACCCGTACATTCCAGGGATCCCCTTGGAGTGATACTAGGCCCTAGTAGCCTGCTGGGCTTGGTTTTCTCCCAGACAGGAGCCGTAAAACGTCCTGAGCTAACAAGATAGGAGGAGAGGAGATGGTCCCCTCTATTTACGCACACATGTGCTCAAGTGCAGAGGCATTCCTTCATGCACGGTTTATGTACACAAACATATTGCCGTTTAGACAGCACTGGAGCTATGGATCAGTATGTGGACAGACGGATAGCCAGACAAATG
Source organism: Forbesichthys agassizii (assembly GCA_026546735.1). NCBI lineage: Eukaryota > Metazoa > Chordata > Actinopteri > Percopsiformes > Amblyopsidae > Forbesichthys > Forbesichthys agassizii. The sequence continues at coordinate 13,303 of JAODLL010012867.1, read as the reverse complement.
GACAGTGTATTCTGGTGGACGGATTTCGGGGTTCCCTTCCCCTCCTCTCCTCTATAAACACAGGAAGTCGCCTCCGCTCACATTGTTTTCTCTGCCCTGACACCATAACTATTTACAAGATCAATGGATTAGTCATACTGTACTCTGCATTCACAGAGCCAGAGGAGAAACCTAATCCATGTCCGCGTTGAGATGGTTACCAGTGTTTATCCAACCCACCGACATTTTGTCAGTTGGAACAATCTCTGATGGATTCTGTAAACTGAGTGTTAACAAAAGGAGCATGCCCCCCCAAAACCGACACTTGTTTTAGCTTTTGGAGCACTCTCAAAACATATTTAGCACATTCTTTGACGACCTTAGATGAAAACTGATATATTTAGCTTTGAATACAGGAAGTATTTCGGACAGTTTCTAGTTAAATAGATGAATGACCTACTGAGGACAGTTACCTGTATGCAGGAATAGTATACAGTAAAAGTCCAATCTTAGCGACTGATTGACTATTTGTATTTTTACAAAATATTGAATAAGTTAGGCAAATCACTGTCCTCCAGTGAACTACCCCTATTATTGCCCCTCAAATCCCTGCCTAAAATATGTGTAAACACGTTTAGACATTAGCTCTGCTGAATTCCCTGTGTAGCTGCAGTGTAACAGCACACAGTGTGTGTGGCTCGGTAGAATGTGCTGGAAATCACAGTGTGGGGTTGACAGTAGGGACCAACACACACACACACACACACGCACATGCACACACATACACACACACGTCCAACCTTACCCACACTTACTCTGTTTCAATCCCTCTCTCTTGCTCTTTTCTACACGCTGGCGTGCTCTCTCGCTCATTGTGCAGGCACGCCAGACAGACTGTGTGTGTGTGTGTGTGCGTGTGTGCGTGTGTGTGTGTGTGTGTGTGTGTGCGTGGGTGCGTGTGTGTGTGTGTGTGAAACACAGCGGGGAAATGATGCCACATCTTCCATGGCGGGCATGGTGTTGTCCGGGGGGCTTTTGGCGGGAGCCAGGATGGGATTAAAGGCTATGGGGCTGTCCCACAAGAGGAATGCCTACTGCACATCCGCCAGCCCAGCGTGGTTATGTGTGTTGGGTGGGGGGGGGATGCTGTCTGGTCCCTGCTGTCTGGTGTGTGTGTGTGTGTGTGTGTGTGTGTGTGTGTGTGTGTGTGTGTGTGTGTGTGTTTGCGCGCTTTAGTGTACCTACATTATGCTTGTGTTTGAGCAGAGGCTCTCTACGTGTCACTGTGTGTGTATGGGTAGTGGGAGGTCTGTGTGCCTAACAAGGTGTTGTGTGTGTGTGTGTGTGTGTGTGTGTGTGTGTGCGTGTGTGTGTGTGTGTGTGTGTGTGTTTGTTACACAGTGGATGGATGTGGAAGGCACACGATCTATACAGCCAGAAAGATAAAGACGTGACTAGTGGGTCATTTGGACAACAAATTAGCCAGCATTAGCCAGGATGTCTGTAAACATTCAAAGCTCTTGACATGGAGAAGAGAGAAGAGATGTTCCTTAACAATAGATAGTACATTTGTCATCTTATTTACTGGAGGATTCATTGTTTTGATGTTGCTCCATAAGACACCATCAGTTGTATAAAGTATGTATAACTTTATTCGTTAAAAGCGCAGGAACCAGGTCAGAGTTAAACTTTTACAAATGTCATTGAAAACACACAAAAAGATAACTGAATATGCACTAAACGGGAAAGGGTACAACAGAACAACTTACAACACATTTTCCTTCAAAACACCTGAAATATTGGCGCTGCTGGCCCTTCTCTCTATGTCGCCCCTTACAGCATCATATGCTCACCACATTCTCTACTCTTCTTGTCAAATATAAACATACTGCGGAAGAAACGCGCAGTTCCGACACATCAGTGTACCAAGCAGTGTCCTTAAAGCACATCCTGGCGATTATGGAGAAAGAAAGGAGACCGCCACAAAGGGGCTGAGGTGGAGGGTTCCGCTAACCAGGGAGAGGAGGTAGTGATACGGAGGAGGAGGAGGAGGAGGAGAGGAATAACAGCCAGAGGAGGAGGTGTGGGTGTCTAAGAGCTGCCAGGGTAGTAGATTAGCTGTGCTAGGGGTCGGACCATTGAACCCCTAGCGTGTGCAGAACATAAACAGGCCGAGAAGTCGCGCCGGAGCAGATAATTAGCTCCCTGGACCACAAGGGATACCTCTGGAGCCGGGGCAGCTGGGTAATCACATGCCGGGGGGGTGGTGGTGGGGGGCAAGGTCGATAAACAGGGGCCACAACTGGCTCAAACAACGCAGCTGTGTCTATCAGTCTTCCTTCCTATCTTACTCCTGTTTGTTCGTTTGTATGCATGTTCTATCTCCCTCCCTCCCTCTCTCCCTCTCACTCTCTCTTTCTCCCTCCATCTCTCTCTCCCCCTCTCTCCCCCGCTCCCCCTCTCTCTCTCTCTCTCCCCCTCTCTCCCTCCCTCCCTCTTTCCCCTTTTCCTCTGTGCCTCACACCAGACAGACTGGATAAACACAGTGGTGACTCCGCTCAGCCTGACCTGACGACTGGGCTGCAGGGCTCTACAGTGTGAACCAGGGACGGGAGAGAGGGAGACAGAAGGCTGTAGCAAGCAGTGCCAGAGAGAATGAAAGTGATTGAGAAAGCAGGAGAGCGGGATCGAGGGCAGAATGACAAGGGCCACTGTAGATGTTCAGTGGGCTTATTACAAGTCACTTTGACATGAGTCATTACCACTACTGTGTGTGTGCGTGTGCGCGCGTGTGAGGTGTCTGGCAGCTGCGCAGATAAACCAATACTGATCCCCCAGTCGCCGCATGGCTCCCGAGGGAAGGATGTTGATGTTACAATCGCTTTCTCTGCTCCAGAGTCAACTGCTTTTCTGCTGCATCACACACTAAACACGCAGGCACGCACACACACACACACACACACACACACACACACACACACACACACACACTTTGGGATCACCCAAAGTGCCAGGCTTGGTGGGTTGGGGTGGTTGGCGTGGGGGGAGGTACCGTACAGAGTGATCCCAGTCTGTCTGCAATGTGTCATTTATCACTATGCAGTCCTGGATAAGAGAGTGACCACTGTTCGTGGTTGGCACCAGACTGAAAGCATTGTCCACCCCAATTCATTAGAAATGATCACGCTATTCTTTTCTTTCATAGAGGCAAAAAAAAAAAAGCACTCTTTAGCATGTGGCAAGTCCAAAATGGCCCTCGCAGGGGAAAAACACACAACAGCCCTATTGCGACATCACACATGTGCAACTTACAACCCCCCCCCTCAACACCCCAACTGTCCTTTCTCTTTAACCACAATGGCAATCCTCTAAGTAAACAGCCATAGTTCATAACAGGGCGGAACGGTTAACTAGGAGTGTATTGGTTTAGCTAGCACAATGTGGTACTGATAAAGATGAAATAGTGCCATATGTCACTAATGTAGTACGGGCAGTGAACAAGACCAGTGTCAGTAGCAATTATAGTGGGCACAGCCTGGCCTCTTCTAATTATAGAAGAATTCGGAGAAGCCGGCACTTAAGCCCTGCTAAGTTGTTTCTGATGTCTATGAAAGATCATGAGGAGATAGC
>JAODLL010012857.1:0-29025 GCA_026546735.1 Forbesichthys agassizii | reverse complement strand
AGGGGAGGGGGGGTGGGTGGGGTGGAAGATTTAAAACACTACAAATACATCGTCACAGAGTGGTACAGTACATCCAAGTGATCCAGGGAAACCCTTCCAACCAGTCGCTTGATGACATCACCATAATCAATCACAGGCAACATTGTCATTTTAACCAGGGTGAGCTTAGACACAGAAGTGAAGGATGATTAGTGTAGAAAACCAAGTCTAGATCTGATTGTGGCCTGCAGCTGGGAGATGTGTAATGAGAAGGAACGTTTAACACAGTGTGTGTGTGTGTGTGTGTGTGTGTTGTCTACATGTGTGCATCGGTGTGTAAGCTGCCTGCATGTGTAATCATCTGTTACATTAGTGTGTGTGTGTGCCTGGTGTCCTATTGGCTCTGGGGTTGACCCACCTGACCCCCCCCCCCCTCCCTTCCCCACCCCCCATTAGCGGCTCTGACCTACAAGTGCACAGGGGACCAGTGGACCGTATACTGCCGAGTCATCCGGGAGAAGAACCTGTGCCAGGACATGCGGTGGTACCAGCGGTGCTGCGAGACCTGCAGGGACTTCTATGCCGACAAGACAGTGCAGAAGAGCTAGTGACCCCGCCCCTCCGCCATCAACCCCGCCCCTCCGCCACCAACCCCGCCCCTCCTTCATGTAGCGCACACCGTTTTGCTACATGTTTTGCTACTATTGTCCATGCTACCGTTATTACCGACGGTACTTTTGTGTGTTTAGCCAAAGAATGTTCCAGAGACGGCCAGAGGGGTTTGTGCGTTTGAGAGCCAGGTTCCAGCTGTGGTGAATACTTGAAGACGCTCAATATTTTCTAACAACAGCAACAACAACAACCACCAAACAAGCTAAATGTGGCTGTCTTGATGGCTTAATTGCACAGAATGGTTCTGAAATGACAATTCCAGCAGACTGTGTAAGAATATCATCCAGCCACACAAACACCAAACTGTCCGCTGTACGTGTAATGTGGCTTAATGCAGTCAAAAAGGCTCATTAATAGGAGATTCACAAGTCCACGTACCAATAAAAGGGGAATCTACCATACTATAAATGATATAACCCTTAGATATAATACATCTCTAAGGCTTCTATACTTGACAAGTAACTTGACTTTTGCTATCCAATAAAAAAAAAAAAACAACGTATTTTCAAAAAACAAAATTAACGCCTAAATCATACCATAGGAACAACATGTTTATGTCAACTAGCACAAATGTAAGCAAATCAGAGACTGCATTCACAGGGGTCTTTTCACATTGTTCTGTAGTTGGCCCTGTTCTTAGCAATATATCTTAGTGCTTTAAATGAGACAACAGCTACGATGTTCTCTCCTCTCCCGCCAGCACCAGTGTAAAGGTTGGGCTCCCATTGTGCTCTTTGATCAATATTTTATGTCATTTGGGAAATTAATACGAGACTGAATTCACTTAGAGACAAAGTGGGCGGGACTAGCGAAATGAGTTAATGGCTGGATGCACGTACAAATTGTTTACCATTTGCATGTTGTGGAAGCAGAATAGACATTTAGTTTCCCCTACGATATTTGTTTGCATTAGCCAATAAAACTGCTTATTTAATAACAGGACATTATCACAATAACACAAAAAAACTCAATACAAATATTGTCGCCTTCATAATGTTTTTTATTTGTTTTTCCCATAATAATCTTTTATTGTTTCATTTAATTTTACCATCCATTTACAACCAGTTTTGTCCCACGCTGTGATTCCAGTATGTCTTAGTCAGACCCAGTTAGACCACCTGGGCTGAACAGAGGAGAGCCCCTGATTACGAAGGATATGAGCTGATAAGGGTCGCCGCGCTCAGCCCAAAGATGGCAAACGAACAGCCCTCTCAGTGCAACAGAGAAGAAACCTGTTTGTCAAACAGCAGCAGACCACCCAGTGTTCAAACCATGACGCACACGCGCGCACACACACACACATACACACACTACAGCCATTCAGTGTGAGCTACTCCTTAAAGCTGATTTAAGTAGGATTTGAGAGTTGAGAGAGAACCCATTGGTCTCGTTGCAAAGCAAATTTACCAACCTGTTGTAGCTGTGTGTGTGTGTGTGTGTTTAGGCGCATTAATGTGATTGACAGTCAAGGTAGTTTGACCAGACCAATTCAGGAAACGCGGCCCTGATTGGTCAGAATATTTGGGTAACTGGCAACATCTTAATAGTCTTACCCTGCATTCACACCGCTCGCAAAGAGGCACGTTCAAATTAATTTAAAATGGACGCCAGCGTTTATCGGCAATAGCGGGCGAAGCCACACTCGGCGGCAGATCAGATTTGAGAACTTTTCAACCTTTTTCCTAATTTCCAGCCGTTGGTGACGGAGTTCGGCGACTGCCAATGGAAGCACAGATGTTCTCTCTCTCTCGATAGCTAGCTTAAAATCCCTCACTGTTTACTAGTGCCTGTTCACGGTCCATTGTGTAATAACAGTATTTATACAAACATTTCTCCAAAATGAGAGGGAACACACGCTATTTGTGCGTTTGATATGACTAATTTTACTGTAGACTTCACGCCACTTCTAGTTGCTGGCGTAAGACATGCCCATTCCCGAGCTGGCGGTTTGGACACTAGAGAGGGCTTGGCGACAGCTCATCAGCGATTGAGCTAGTGCTGTACCAAACTATTCTTTTTTGGCGATTAATCTAGCGATAATTTGTTAAATTAATCGGATAACTAAATTATCGATAATATAGATATCCATTCAATGCCATAGGTGCTTCAATGCTTCCTCAAAAGCTTTTCACTGTTTATTCAGATCTGAGTATGCAGTTTCTAGGTATATTACCAAGTCGACGGTACTTTAAGCAAATCGCCGTATTTACGGAACTGGTGACTTCAGTTACGTCGACTAATCGTCCCGGCACTAGATTAAGCGATTTGCGGGTTGAATACGTCAGCGGCGTGATAGCAGGGTTACAGTAAATGGATCTTAGGCTTACAGTACATGGGCTCCAATGCAGACATTCTCCCAGATGGATGTCTATGACATCAAGCAAGGAAGCAACCTGGCTTATCAATCACTTGAATGCATTCATCCGATGTGCCAACGGGCTCCAGAGGAGAGGAGGAGGCGGTGGCTTATTGCAACTCTCAAATTCTACAAAGACTAACTGAGTCTCCAATTTGCCCCAGCTTTGTTTCTGTGTACTTTGCGGGTTGCCAAGGAAACAGATGTGGGACAGCAGGCTAAATCGGCTGATGTTGAGTGGGTTGGTAGTTTAATAATGCCAGGTTATTTCCTAGTTCCCCTAACCCATTAATTTCAATGTTTTTTTGCGATGATGTTGATCAGTAAATAATAATGTTACATGAATCCATCCAATATACTCTTGTGGTGGTGCTATGACCCTGTTATCATAGGGGCCAAACATAAGCATGCACATGCAATGCACTGTACTCTAAAACGTTATCTATGCCTATTTGATCATGTTGAAGTGAAAGGTATCCTTGGCACTATGCTTATTTGGGCGCTGTAGTGATAATATTTTGATAAGCTACCGTAGTTCCAGCAAGAATGATAGGATTTTTTAAAAAGAATTATATTATTATTGTTTTAGGTTAAATAGTGGAGTGTCTTTGGAGTGCTTTGGATTACTGCACAAATTATATTTACCATATGACATCTTGAGTGATGTAAAAAAAATGATATATACCAGCAAGAAATGTTTATCTATCCGTTAAAAGTTCTCACTCAAATTTGTTTAACCCATTTTAAACTGTGGTGACCCAATTGCTATGTATGTCATGTACTGTTTGTGTGTGTGTGTGTGTGTGTGTGTGTGTGCGTGCGTGCATGTGTTTGTGTGCTTGTCTAGAATAGAGGCCTCTATCACAGTGGAATGAGGCTAAACGGTGCTACAACATATTTCACTACTGTGGAATTCAATTCAGTTTAATGTTCTTATTGTGGTCTTTGTTTGCAAACAGCTCAAAGTGCTTTTCTTGCTGATATAGTGCAATTATGCCATTTTTCATGAACTGTATTATTAGTTGCACAGACGTGGTACATTAACTTCCACTAAATGTATTTTATGGTGCTGTTTTGGTTATACGTTTGGAACTGTTAACAAGTTACGATAGTGTTGATATACAGGGATTTAACCTTCACGCTGTTGTTGATATTTGTATTAGTGACTCTATACTTGTTCTGTCATACATTTCTGGTCCCATATTCGCAGTACCATTCTGACAAAGAATGATTTGAATAAGTTATATATTTCAAGTCTACTGTAAGTTAATTGTGTTTTTATTCTGTGTTTCCTTACATAATAAATAATGTGGTTTTAAATGGGAACAAGTGTGCAGTAGTTGCTGTGAATTAAAGATGCACAGGTTAACCTGGCTGGGGTGGTTTGCAGCCCCACCACCTGGTCATGAGATGTAACTGCACCATCAGTTCACTTTTTTTTTAATATCCTGCAGCTCTACGTCAATGGTGGCGGAATAGAGAATACACTTCCTACAAGTTTTATCACCAGCTGCGATACAAATATGAATAAGATGCATTTTTAATTGGCAAATCTATTTGAATCCATATCTTCTAGTGATGATGTGGTAGATACTTAAAGGCCAAAGAGAAATGTGGTCTACATTTTTCTTATTCACCTTATTCAGGTGCTGTTGTGTGACAGGCCTAGATTATACACTGCATGCAGCTGAATAAGGTCAAGGGTCATAACAGATACAGAGAGCAGAAGGTTGTGGTGGCCATCAAACCCAGAGCGGCGCTGAATAATAACTCAAGATTCGCCTGGCCTGGCTTGGCGTTCCCGGTTCCGTGCCTTGCCTGGACAGCCAGCGTGTCGGGAATGATGAACGACCATCTGGGTGACCGGGAAATGCACACACCCTCTGGATAGCCGAACTCCTGCTGTCGTGGCTCAGACAGAGACGAGAAAACACGAGGTAGGATCACTGGCAACACACCTCTGCTTCCCCTTGGGTTCTCTCCCTCTCTCTCTCTTTCTTCTCTCTCCCTCATACTCCCCTCCCCCTCTCTCTCTTTCCACCTCCCACCCTCCCCCACTCTCACAAAAGTAGAGGTGTGTCCGGGTGATAAATACACAGGCAGCAGGTGGGGTGGCAGAAAGGTCAGGTATATTTCCAGGTGCTATTTAACCATTTTTACCCCCTGCCCACCCCCCCCCCCCCCCCCCCCCCAGCCCATCCCCAGCCGTACGGCATTAATATCTTTCATCCTTTAGTGAAAGAAGTACCATATCTACCCCCTCCCCCCCCCACGCAGACCCACACTGCTTTAAGCAGGTGATAAAAGAGGCGAGGGTGTAAAGCAGTAATAATTGCCTGTGTTGGACGAGGTCAGAGGGGAGTCTGTTGCTATAGCGCTGTTTCATATGATGACCAGTCTTTACTAAGGTGTAGCCTGACCATTTTTACCTTTGTGTTTACAGATTATAAATATAATTTAATCAGTGAGTTAAACATTTTCACCTTTGTGTTTACAGATTACATATATAATGTAATCGGTGAGTTAAACATTTTCACCTTTGTGTTTACAGATTACATATAATGTAAACAGTGAGTTAAACATTTTCACCTTTGTGTTTACAGATTACATATAATGTAATCAGTGAGTTAAACGTTTCCATAACGCCAAGCATATGCAGTGACCTCATCCCACGGGCTATTCTGTACCAAGGATGTATACACTGGAGGCGGACGGCATACAAGAGCAGTCTGGCGGAACAACTTTTGTCTGTTTCGCCTCGGCATTGAAAATGTACGTATCTGGCTTCGAATGCAATTTACTGTAAACCTGCACAGTGACTTTCAGTTCAATGGCAGCATGGTGATCATTTTAACAATCCGTCCAAACCTTCTCAATTCCATGTCCTTTATTGTGTGTGTGTAGTTTACAAACCCTTAGTGCTTAGTTGTGTTGTTGATTGCAGAAATGGTATCATGTTTCTTTCAAGAGTCCCTCACATAGAAACAAAAAAGCTATTGCATCCAGAAACAAAGACTATAAAGAAGAAGCTCCCCTTGAGGATCTCACTGCAGAGAAAGAGAAGCTGTTTGTCATGTATACTGCTCCTGTCAATCTCTCAGTAGGGCTGGAAAAGAGATGACTCAAATGAGGATTAGAGGTGAGAATTGGACACGGGCTTCTCAGTAAGACCAGGTGTAACGGGCTTGAACCTCACAGACAGGCAAGCACAGAGCAAGGCATAAAGTTGCAGATGTATTAGCTAACACGTTTTGGGAAAGGCGGTGAATTGTAGTACTATGTTCATTGTATATTTATGTTTCCTTTCTGTTTTTCTAAACTGCAGTGGACCCAAGCGATTTTTCAATGTCTTCTGGACGAAGTAGAAATAGTAATGCTTGTTTTAGATGAGACCCAGGGTGGGTGCTTGTGTTAGAACGATGCTGCTGACCAATTATTATTTAACAAGCCTCCATTTCACCTGCATTCCCCCTGTGGAGGTTTATTCTGCTGGTGGAGCGTTGGTGCGGATGTAATTCTCCTGTGAATGACACATCTAAACAGCACATGATGAAACCAATCAGAAGTGCAAATGGAAATAAGCTCATGGAGGGTCCATAGGTTGCATCACGATTGTATTACGTCATTACTGTGATATAAACAAACGACTTCAACATAAACTGGCAAACAGAAAAACATTTGTATGAAAATGTTCCAGATTTCATTTTTAAAGGATAAACTATCTTTTACAGTCTTTCAGAACAAAATCTGCAGATTTTGAGATCCAAATAAAATTAAGACAATAAACACCCCAAGATACAGAGTGTCTATATTTCATAATTGTATAGTTTTGTTCCATGTTTTACCAGTAGACAAATGTTGCAGTAGGTACAGTATATTGCATATATCACTGTACAGTATGACGCACATCTTAAGTACTGTACACTTATTTTGGAAACAAGGAAGTGGATGAGCAGATAGAGTATTTTAAGATTGTAGAATTGGAAGGGCTTGGTTGGACTGTATTAGTTTTATTTCGTATTGTTATTCTATTATTCAAAACAATGTAATTGTTAGTAGTACTAACTCTTGTAGAGTGACTAATAGGATGATCGGAGACTCGTGTCACATGAACCTGGCGTGATACAGAATGCAAGACACCACATATAGCAGTGACTGTGCGAGTGCTTTCATATTTCAAGAGATTCACTCAATACTGGAAGTGTGTGATGCTCTCAGCCTCACAGATTCAAGATAAGAACCCCATTCTCAAGGGCTCAACAGCAATAGCTGTCTATTCACTGGCTGACTGCCTGTGATGACACTTGTCTGGTGCCACTTTAGGGCTGTTAGAAAGAAAACACATCTGCATATAGGTTCATTCACACACACAGACAGATAGCCAAGGTCAATACACAGTCTTGAGCATGAGGAAATTGGCCTTCGATGAAACCAAACAAGGAGGCAAAGAAGCTTTAGCCAAGATGAGACGCCATAGTGTCTGTGCGTGTATCCATGTTCAAAGATGCTTCTACAATATCAGCACATATTGTTCAGTAGCCTCGTGAGACCATCCTGATTTTGTGAGCTTCAGTTGAACTTCTCCGCAAGTTGAACTTCTCCGAATCTTGTAGCTTGTAAAGTTGTAAAGTTGTGTTGTGTTTCAGGCCGGTAACGTGGTGTGTGGGATGTGTGAAGAGTGCCACTGCTCATCGCCTGGTGCCTGTAAGGGCCCAGCGCAAGTGATCCATTGATTAAACTTAATGAAATACAGTAGGCCTGCAGTATGTAACATCACAATTCCACACAAATAAACAAGACCAGTAGGCTACCAAACATGTCAACATCGTCAGAAGGCCACCGTGTTCATACCTGCCATCTTAAATTGACAAACAATACTTTCTGTCTGGCATCCCCCGTCATCAACTCTGTTAACTTTCAATTCAATTTGCCTAGTTGTGGTAATGGTGAGAATATTATGGGACGTGTAGGCTAGCAACACAGAGAGCAGGAGCCATTCTAACGTTTTGAACAAACAAATATAAGCAATATAAATCTCCTCAGCAGCATCCATTAAATTACAACAGATCAGCGAGAGGGAAATTGATGCCACCGGCTGCAATCTGAATGAGCTACGACTCAAGCTGTTTAACCTCGCTGCAAAACATATATTTGTAGTTATTAGTAAATTCATCCCAAACGCGGTCCAAACCAGACGTGCCTTGTGAAATATGTGAGAAATAAAGACCGACCCGACCCGAACGGGTCAGTTGTGCACACGCGTAGAGGAATAAACTGTGGGGGTAAAAGCTTTGTAAACATTATTTTGGGGCAAAATCACAATCAATCATACATTCTAAGTGTTTGAATACATGTTATTTATAGATAGTTACGTATATACAGAGTGCAGTTTTGGCTCTCTGCCCAAACAAGTACCGTAGATGCAGCCTTGACAATACCTGCCAAGGACCTTAACAAGATGGCTGCCAAGCAACCAGACCTGTCTACAAGGACCTTAACAAGATGGCTGCCAATGGACCAGACCTGCCTACAAGGAACTGTAGCAAGATGGCTGCCAAGCAACCGAACCTGCCTACAAGGAAATTAACAAGATGCCTGCCAGACGACCAGACCTGACTACAAGGAGCTTTGGCAAGATGGCTGCCAGACAACCAGTAAGGACCTAGAGGAGGCCACAGATGCCAGAGCAGAGCACTCAGCATCGCCTCACCGGGAAATAGCTTCCACCTGTGCAACCACCCCCCCCCCCCCCCTCTCTCCTTCCCGCTCCACATTCTGCTCTGTAGCATCGTTTCCACGCCGATGGGCGTCCTTGGCTTTCCGATGTGTGTGTGTGTGTGTGCGTGTGCACGTGTGCACAAAAGGTGCTTTATGTCAAATGCACGAGCGCTTTGGTAAAGGCATAGCAGTGCGGGAGCACGTGTGCGAAGACCTGACCGTGTTGGTTAAATGAGCCGCGTTGAACGGCTGGCAAACAATGGCTCATTGTTGGGGAGGAACATTTGCTAAACCCCCCCCCCCCCCCTTCCTTCTACTCCCTCACCATCCAGTGCTGCTGTGAAGGCAGTACATCACAGTCCTTCTCTGGGTGGGAAACACTTTATATTCTACTGTGTGTGTGTGAGAGGGAGTGGGGGAGAGAGGGAGAGAGGGAGAGAGAGAGGGGGGGGGGAGAGAGGTATTCACTAAGTATGTCCTCCTTGGGGAAAACCAATTACTTGCTTACAGGATTAGGCTACATCATGTAATTTTTTAATACATTCTTGATATTTATTAAGGGGGGAAAAGCACATTAGGAATCGTTAATACACGCTAAGGAAAATGCCATTACCCTGCAAATGTTTGCTGTTGCAGCCTAATTGTTTTTAGTTGATTTTGACAGCATTGATAAATGCTTTTTCTCAATCTAGTCAAAAGCAAATGTAAATTCATGGCGTGTGTTTGGACTGTATTGTATGTGTATGTGTTTGAGAGAGAGGGAGAGAGTCTGCCAGACTTGGATTAATGATTGTGTTTTCCATCTTACACAAAATGGCTGCAGTGTTACTTTAGTGTCATTGCTTTAACAGTCAGGGAGTAGCCCTGCCTAATTATGCATCCATCCCAACTGGTACAGTAAGGATTTATGCAGCAGCAACACAATAATCTCTTTCCCCAGATGGCACCTCACAAAAGGTGTGTGTTTGTGTATGTTTATGTGTAGGCCTATATATATATATATATATATATATATATATATATATACTGTATACAAGTCTTGTTGTTATCTGGAACAACATGAGGTGTAGAGACTTAATAATGGGTACCAGAATTCTTGCCTCAAATAAAAATAAAACGTGGTTTAGTATCAATAACGTCATGTGAACTTGTTTACCTCTATTTTCTCAGGATCAGTAGGGTTTGGGTTTAGCTTTGCTGCCACAGTGGATTTTCCCTCTTGTGGTCATTTGAAACAACGCACCCATTCAGTTACAGGCTTGTCAGTGGAAAAGGAAACACCTGTGGGGCTGCTACATAAGAAGGTCCAGGCTCACCTTTTGGGAGCTAGAGTCATGGCATATCGGCTTGTAGCTAAATACTAGCATGTTATGTCTGAAACTATATACAGTATACCTAATCTAGGCTAATTAAATAAACTTAATGTAATCATTGTGGATATGGTTTGTTTGTTATGATCTTTGAGCCATGATCATAACAGTACCTTTAAAATATTTTCAATATATGCTATTACCAAAGAGTTATTATGTGACATGCTCAACTAGTGCTTGTTAACTTAGATTTATCTACAAATAACTGTACTGTATATCAAAATCAAATATCAAAACTCTGGTAATGTAGTCCACAGAGAGTCCATTACCACCACTGTTATTGCCATATAAAACTCAATAAATGATTCAGAAGCCAATGAGTCGCTAAAGTAGTAGTTCAATTCCAGTTCTCGAATGCACAGATGCCAGGTTTTCGACAGTTATTTCTGACCAATCACTAGCATTACTTGTAGTTTGCATTTGTCAGACCAGAAATCACTGTCACCAATGTGTGCTTATTTAGCCAGTGAAGACGGATGATTTGCTTACTGGAGCTGCTCTGCGTGTGTTTACCCGTCATAATTATACCCCAGAGAAATGCACAGGTCCCCTTCAAACAGCTGATCCGCTGAATTTGTGTTTTCTTCAGGTTCCAGAGAACATCAGCAATTTGTTTTATTTTTTTATATATTTTTTGAAGACACAGTCAAACTGGCTACCGCCGTGTACACACCATTATTTGGCTCTCATGTACGACCTTCAACATAATGTTTGTTTCATCAAAAGATGTACTGTGATGTGAAACGACCTTGAGCCAGTCAGTTTGCACGCAGGAAGGGCAACAAACTCACATTAGCAGTTCAATGTGTCCTCTGAATTAGTTTCAACCCTGAATTGCTTTTGTGACTACATGGGCTACTGAGTCATATCTGTGTATCTAGGCACTATGCTAACATTAAAGGTTCTATATACAATATTCTAAATATACTGCATTTTCTCTAGTCCTGTGCAGCTCTAATTATGCATTTCTTCACTATAGGGGATCTGCGCAATCACCCACCATGTCATGTAACATTGAAATACAACTTACAGAAAGTCACTTACGCATTATTGGACCGTAGTTCAAAAAAAAAAAAGTGTGGTAGTCAACGGCGAGAATATCATTATTTTTTTATCCCGTTTGCTTTGTTTGACTATATAAAAGCAGGTTTTCGAATCAAATAAGCTGCAGTTTGTCATGCATTTGTTGAAGTATGACTGAAAATACAGAGTTAGTTAGACTACATCCCCATAAATCACGTAAGTGATGTCATAACGTTCTCACTCCACAACCCACAAGCCAAAAGCATTCGTTTTTGACGAATATAGGGGAGTGACTCAATGTCAAGTGATAAGCATTAATATGAATAAAGTATGTAAACACTAGATTAATAAACAATCAATAAGACACATGTTGATATACATAGGTGCAACCACACGATTGGCATAATAGGTTATGGTGTAACTGGTATAATTGTTCTAATAATTAGAACAAACATATTTGCCATTACGGACCATAGAGTTCTATTCAGAAAGTGGTCTGTCTCTTCTACAGTATAATGTGTTGTGTATAATCAAACCTTATGTGTTATTTTATTGTTAGAGATGGATGGGCAAGGCTTAAAGGCAGCTATGGCTTTTCTGCGGGTGCTGTGCTATGCTGTTGTTCCATGTCACTTTGAGCACCCTATCTCTAGAAGATAAGCTAGATGTGCCAAGTAACAAACTAGCTCTACTCGAAGGGGATGACAAACTACCTCCCTGTGTTGGCTCAATCTAAGGAGGCTGTCAGACGGAGCTATAGCTTTGCTCAGCTGTTTAACATACTCCTCAGATGCATACCTATCAGGGAAAACCAGCTTACACCCTTATATTTGTTCACAGAATCCTTTTTTATTGCTTGCTTGTGTTTTTAGAAAGTTGCTCATTATATAAATGTTTTATTCCAATTTAACAGGGCCACTGCAACAGACATATTACTGTATGTATATATATTTTAATTACTGCTAACTTTCTAATTGTGTGAAAAGTTAAAACATTATTGACAATGCATGATTTGCATATAATGATATGAGGTACAGTACATTACCATATACTCTGGTATCCTCTTGGTTTCATAATGATACAACCTATAAAACCATGACTATATGGCTCAGTAAGCACATAGTTTGAAATGTGTGTTTTTATTTATTATTATGAGCGTCTTACAAAAGCATACTTTACATACTATTTCACAGCAAAGCAATGCTCGTTATGACCGCTTAGAAAGAAGTGTTCCACTTTAAAAGTTTTGAGACTCTTTCATCTTCCGGAGAACGTGTTTAAGCAAATAAACGGTGTAATTTCTCCTGCTCGTTTTATGGCTAGTCTTTGAGATTGCACTGGATGCACTAGCATATCAACTTTTCATTAAAATACGCCATCCACCCTTCCTCTGCCCTTCAAACTGTTTTCACCCACTATCCCCCCTTTTCCATATCTTTGTTCTCAGCCCCCATCCGGCTAATATAAGGAGATGTGAGTGACTTATAGGGCCTCTGGTGACAGTCTAGTGACAGGTAACATTTCAACAGTTACTGCCGCATAGACCAAAGGGCCTCTGTCAATCACTGCCATGGACACAATGGGCCAATATATAGGCACTCGTGTGTGCACGTGCTCGCTCACACACACACACGTGCACACACGCACACACAACATGTTGAATGTCAATTAGCATCACAGCAGACAGCTGGGTGCTTTGGCAGTGAAATTTCAAATGCAGGGTTTTATGCACAGAATGGGATTTATCATATGTCATAACGTAGCACATGGATTGACAGTCATGTCAAGGGTGTCCCTTGTGTTTTATTATGACAACAATAATAATAAACCACTTTTTATTTATATTTGTAATGCTGGGTTCAACCACCAGGGAAATTCTAGAGAGAAAAAAAATAATAGATGGCACTTATAAATGCCACTTATAACCGTTATCATGGCTCTATACTGTATAAAATACAGTATGAGACTGATTTTACAGTCATAACACAGAATATAATATTTGCCCCAGTGTTTCGCTATTGCCCATAAGAGTTTTAAGTCCTGTCCAAAAACAGCTATCTCTCTCTGCAAGCTTTCAGGGGAAGGAGATGGCTGCCCCCCCCCCCCCCCAAAAGTATTTCCATCCCAAAGAGCAGGGACATCTTGTCCTGCTGGTGCCCACAGTGTAAAGTGGTCTCCCCTCTCAAATGTTTGGACCAACAGAAAACTTTGCAGCGCAAGCTAGTGTCCCAGTTCTGCTCATTGCTCCAGGTTAGAGCCACACCGTACTGCCATAGAGATATGCTACCTACAGCTGTGGAGAGTATTCTGTATAAGCACTGCCTGCATTGAACCAGACGATCCACTTTATTTTGCTCTGAGAATTCAACAAACGTGGAGTTTATAAGGGGTATTTAAGTAGTTCTCTATTGTTGAACCACAACAAAACCAACAACACTATGTGCTCTATGTAACATGAGTTACTAATGTACTGTTGCTGCATGCACACACACACACATGCACACACACACTGTCCAAGATAAACATAAACACAAATTATTGTATTGATATATAAAACATTTAATTATGCATAAGGATTATAAAACTAAATTAAAAGCGATTGTTTCAAATGTTAAAATCTGGCCATCTTGTGAAAAGTCTTTAAAAAAAATTTTAAAAAAGAAACACATTAGAACCAATGCTAAAACATTATCTTGTTATCCCAGTACACAGTACTGCCCCCTAAAGGGTACGCAGAGTCATTGCACCACAGCATTCACAACATCCAGCTGCACACAATAAATGGACATATAGCGCTTCTCTAACCTTCATCAGGCCATCATAGCATCCCATTCACACACACTCGCAAGGCACCACCCAACCACCGGGGGCACTTATAGATAATTAGATGAATCAGGAATCAGCCTCGGAATCAGGTGAACTACATCCAGAGAAAGCTGCACTCCTGTGTGAATCTGAAGCACACATTTAGGACAGGAGTGCCTTGATCACTCACTCCATAAGCGACAACGTTAAGATGTAAGTTGTGAATGTGTAATGTTTTCTAGACAGGTGAACTGACGGGGCAACATTTCCAGGTGACTTTGCGCTGAATAAATCCGCAAACGCCAGAGGGCAAGATGTTAGATGTGGTGACCACAACGCCGTCTCATCCCGTCAGTTAATCTACTCGTATATTGTTCCGTGTTAAACGCTAACGTTCTGTTATTGGTGTCCATCAGTTGCAGTCTCCGTCCTGTAGAAGACATCTCTTCTGCTTTGGAGAGGCCATGGGGCAATCTGAACAAGAATGAATGAAAGTAGTGGTCAGCGAACAGTGTAGTTAGGGCACTGGAGAGAGAGAGAGAGAGAGAGAGAGAGAGAGAGAGAGAGAGAATGATTGCCTTGAGTTCTTATATAGAAATCCCATCAATAGCCATGAAACTCCATTATATCAACTGAGCAGACTGTCTATGTGCGTTACATGCCCATGCTGGGGTGGACTCCCCAGCGAAGACCTTTGCAAGCATGTTTGCATTGATGTTACGCTTTAGCACAATGTCACAAGCTAAACATAAAGGCCTTTTAGGCATCTAAACCTGCTTTGGTGTCTCTGATGCTGTCAAGCTCGTCTTCTGGATCTGATTCTTCCCTCAGTCACCGTTCTTTCCATAAATAGAACGCACAGTCCAGAAAGTGTGTGTGTGTGTGCAGACAGGTATTTTAGCTAAGGCATTTGTGTGTGGTGTGTGTGTGTGTGTGTGTGTGTCTGTGTGTGTGTGTTTGAGCACAGGTAGCAAAAGGTAAAGGCTTTAGTGAGGTGTCTGGATTTGCATGCATCTGTGATTCGTCAGCAGGAGGTGCGTACTATGTTACATATGAGCCTACAGGACCCTGGCTTCACTACTTGTGCCCACTAGTGATGGGAAGTTTGACTCTTTACTGACTGACCTTTTTGAGTCATTCAGTAAAATGAACAAATCTTTTGAGTAATATCGATTTGTTCGTTCCCCTCCGCCAGTGTAAACAAGGGACGATAAGTAGTTTGCGTGTCTTTAGTTTAAGAAAATGCAAATTTATTGTTTTAATATTAACAAAATCGTCCTTAATGTTAATTATTGTACCCTGATTATTGATTACAAATATGTCTATATGCAGTAATGCTGCTGGCTAGGTCGGTTTTTCTCTGCGATTGTACATGGACGATCGAGCAGCTCATGTCGTATAAATCCGCTGCAAATGAATCACTGAATAAAGGACTTGTGAGTCCCTGCAATCATTAAAAAACATTTGTTCACAATAAACAATTTGTTTGCTGAATGCGCATCACTAGTGCCCACCACAGCTGTCAAACTCCTCGACAGGGATAGACCCCCGAGGCAACAGCGTTTGGCTGACCCACCCCCAACACAGACATCTGAAAGACGTTTCCCACTTGAGGGATTCATAAATTAAGGCAAATGTAAAAAAATTATATATTTTTTATGCTTTAACCTTGGTCTCAGAATGATGGGTGGCATACCCTCCTAATGTATACTGTGTGTTTCCCTGTTTGTTTTTTTGTTTAAAACTATATCACAACAACTATTGCCTTCTAAATCTTGACTGTGTTGTCAAATTCAACATATCATGAAATGCTTATATTTGTAAAAACATAAGCAAAAAATACTGCTTATCACCAAGTGTGTGTGTGTGTGTGTGTGTTAGTGTCTGCATGGCACATACCAAAAGCGAGAAAAACCCATCTGGCAGATTCCACTAATTAGCCCTCATTTTACCTCATTGTGCAACATTTCATCTACCTCTCTTTTGATGATTGCTCGAAATATGTGCAAAGAGACGATATTCATTAAATTCAAACTTTAATTGAGCTTGCATGAAACATTTTTGATCCGTCTTTCCTGGTAGCTGTAACATTAGTTTGTCTGTGTTTCCAGACACGATGTGCTTTAAAGGTAACTAAAAGTTGGACTATTTTTCTTCCGTTGCTTTCAAACTGGGATGCTAATGAACCGTAGGCCAGTCAGAGAGGAAGAAGGGAAACCATTCAGACTCGCTATTAGCATGCTAATGAGTGGCTAGCGGACACAATATAAATACTGATAACCTTCTCTGGTCTAAATGTGAAGGAATTCTTCCCTTTCTCTGCCAAGTCTGACATGCTTAGGGGGCAAGTTAAAAGCCTGTCCAGATTAGGCCGGTGCCTACAGTTTGTGGCTTGCTTGTTATCATTCTTTTATTTTTGTATTAATGTGCAGGCACTCTGGTATCTGGGTAGGTCAGCTGCTATGCATGTCAACACAAAGATCCATGGCCTTTACGCGCACACGTCTGATTTTAGTCTTTGTATTACTTTTTTTGTTTTTCCTGTTCCAACATTCGAATAAAACTATGTCTTCATATTGGTTTTAAATAGTCAATTATTAGCCCAAATATTAGACTTAATATAAATTATCAAATAAATATATAGGATCTTAAACATGTTTTAAACCAAATATGCTCACGTGTAGATTTCAGTATTACTGTAACACAAGGCTTAACATCGTGGACACTATCATAATATCTTTATCTATCCTATCTACCATATTTGTACACTGGCACTAGTACACTAGATGTTTTTGTTAGAATTTCTGCTTGTGATTGGTTTGTAATATGAAATGATGTTCAGAATTTCATATTTCAAGCGCAGCATTGTTGTTTTATTTGTCATGACATTGTCTCCCATGTAATTACATTGAACTCTATTAACTCCACATGGAACAGAATAAGGTTTGCCTCCTTGACATAGCTGCTCTCATTACAAGTTCCGAGTATGTGTGAGACCACATATGTAGTTCGGAATCCAAATTGGGTTAACAGAGAAATGGTTTTTAGGTAATATTATATTTCATAGTGTACTGTAGGCATCTCATACTATAGGAGTTATGAGAACCAAGCTGCCATTCTAAACAAAGCAGCTACCCATTTGGACAGAACATATCAATAAATTGCCAAATGTTTTGGGACGCCTGCCTTTACATGCACATGATGGTTAATGACATCCCATTCTTAATCCGTAGGGTTTAATATGAAGTTGGCACACCCTTTGCAGCTAGAACAGCTTCAACTCTTCTGGGAAGGCTTTCCACAAGGTTTAGGAGAATGTTCATGGGACTTTATGACCATTCTTCTAGAAGCGCATTAGTTAGGTCAGGCACAGATGTTGGACAACATGGCCTGGCAGTCTCCGTCCTAATTCATCCCAAAGATGTTCTATCGGGTTGAGGTCAGGACTCTGCAGGCCAGTGAAGTTCCTCCACACCAAACTTGCTCATCCATGTCTTTATGGACCTTGCTTTGTGGACTGGTGTGCAATCATGTTGGAAACAGGAAGAGGCCATCCCCACACTGATTCCACAAAGTTGGGAGCATGAAATTGTCCAAAATTTCTAGGTATGCTGAAGCATTAACAGTTCTTTTCACTAGAACTAAGGGGCCAACCCCGACCCCTGAAAAACAACCCCACACCATAACCCCCCTCTCCACCAAACTTTAGACTTGGCACAATGCCGTCAGGCAAGTACCGTTCTCCTGGCAACCGCCAAACCCAAACTCATCCATCGGATTGCCAGAGAAGCATGATTCATCACTACAGAGACCATGTCTCCACTGCTCTATTGTCCAGTGGTAGCGTGCTTTACACCACTGCGTCCAATGCTTTGCATTGCACTTGGTGATGTAAGGCTTGGATGCAGCTCCTCGGCCATGGAAACCCATTCCATGAAGCTCTACGCACTGTTCTTGAGCTAATCGGAAGGCCACACAACGTTTAGAGGTCTGTAGCTATTGACTCTGTAGAAAGTTGGTGACTTCTACGCATTGTCAGTTTCTGTTGTTCCCAATCACTTCCACTTTGGTATAATACCACTAACAGTTGATCGTGGAATATTTAGTAGTGAGGAAATTTGATGAATGGACTCATTGCACAGGTGGCAACCTATCACAATACCATGCTTGAATTCAGTGAGCTCCTGTGAGTGACCCATTATTTCACAAATGTTTGTAGAAGCAGTCTGCATAGGTGCTTGATTTTATACATTTGTGGCCATGGAAGTAGTTGGAACACCTGATTCAATGATTCGTGGGAGGGGTGTCCTAATACTTTTGGCAATGTGGTGTATGTCCATGCCTGGAGAGAGTAACACCAAAAATACTGAAAGTACCATTTTCTTTTTTTTTTCTTTTCGTTTTTTGTTCATCTTAACCCAAACCTTGTGGAATGTTTCAACTTAACAAGGAAATGGCAGAAGTACAGGGTTTGAAAAAAGATAATTCAACTGTAACTACCAATTCTCTTTTCATGGCTTGACGCACATCCCCAAATTGATATACCGGTACAGTACCACACATCCGGAAAGCACATCATCGAAATGACTAATATTGTACTGTAGGCTAAAAGCTTTTTTTCTCTGAAGCACATTATGAACCAACTGAAGTTTGAACCCATTCACAGTCTCCCTTATTTAAAAAAAAATCATATCTCAATTCAGAAGGGATGTATTGACTGTCTGTCATACATGTCTGCCACGACTTGTTGTCTACTGTGACGTCCCTGGTCTGGATGTGGTTGGAGCTTAATTAGCCTTGATTGGCCTCACCTGGCCAGGCATTATAAGTGCACACTATTCACACACTCTGCCCCTCCTGGCACCACACATGCCATTTGTTGTTTGGTTTTGTTTAGTTGGCATGCAACACGGGCCACACACATTCAGTACATTCACCTACAGACGTTTCTGTTAATGTATGTTAGTTTGAAGATTTGAGTTATGTTTAGTTTATGGCCTTTGAGCCAGGCTGTAACACTACTGAAACCATGTGTTCAGTACATCACATTACGTGCTATTTCCTACTGAAGACGTTGCTTTACCTGGCTCCATAGTGTGGAAGCTAATGAGAGTATAGTCTCGCGTTAGCGGAGCTCTGCTCTGAGAGCGCAGCGGGGCAACATAGCAGATGTGATCAGTGGAAACTAAAAATGTCACTGCTGTTCAGTTTTACACAGTGCAGACTTAGCAGAGCGTGTCGCTGTTTGTGTGTGTAAGTGTGTGGTGCATGTGTGTATGTGTGTGTGCAATGCATACTTTGAAATCGACGCATGCTGCGTGGTTATAGGCAGATGTGTAAAGTTGACATTTTGTTTATCTGTAGAGTGCATCAAGAATTATCACACCCACATCAACTAATGTTAGCAGTGTATTATTGTATGCAGTGCATGCAAGTTTACATTTAAATGTATGACTGTATGGTTAGCTAGATTGATATTCCATATATGAATGTGACAATGCGTGACAATGTCAAATTAATGTTTTTTAAACATACTATATGTTAAAATACCAAAACTACAATATTACTTTGCCAAGACATTTACCATTTAAAACATAATTACAAAAACATTGTACTGAACATATAACATGATATGCCTGCAGGAATACATGTAATAAACACACAGGAAAAATATATTTACACTTTTAATATTCATTTTATTGTAAGATATTATGAATGCTGTATCATGAAATGTATATTATCATGAGCCAAGTAATCCATAATCGACCAATTGTGAATTCAGTAAACTGGTCCTTTGGTTACAAAAATCTGAAGACATCTGACCTCGGGATTTGAAATATGTTAACTCTACAAAAACGAATATTGTTCACTATAATAAAATGCTTTCTCTATGGAACCAAATCATTATCAAACACTAGAATAGCACTATACTTTAGCTACAGTACAACTATATTATATTATGTTATTATTGTCCAATATGCAACATGAAATAACACATGGACAGTAAGCGTAGCTCTAAAGTGAAGATGCTATCTTCTTCTCAGTAGCTGGCTTTGTGCTTTAAAGAGAGCATGTCCAAAGAGCAGATAGGGTACGGCATCTAGCCCAACAATGTTTACAGGTATGGCAACTCTGGGGCACGAACCAATGAACCTCTGGCAGGTGTCCAACACCCAGAGCACTGGACTATCCTGACCCGTATTGAGTTTACAACGAGACATACTGACATACTGTGATGTAAATGGGACATCCTGCTTCTCTTCTTACAGTAATGCTTAGTAACTGTGCACAGAGTAATTCACTTTGGATGAAAGCGTATTTTGAATCACCTACTGTAATTTAATTGTACGCAATCTTGTGTATGATGCATATATAAACTAGCATGCTTCCACACACCCACACACACAACTCTTTATGTCTTTATATCCTGCTATAGTTTTCCTTTTAAAGTTGCTGACATATGACAGCAGATTAAAAACCTCTCGCAGCCAGGTACACGCTCCTGACTAATTTTCACAGGATGCTGAGTTTAGCTTCTCGCTCCTCAGCAGGAAAAATGCATAACGCCATTCTGGGGCACTCTGGAGATATTTACACGGGCTGAGCTGAGCTAATCGCTATTTTATTAACTGTCCCCTTTCCCATTGTCACGAGGAGTACATGCACACACACACAAACGCACATGCACGCACAGTACTGTAAACATGTACACACAAACAGAGAAACTTACTGACCGAGACAGACTGTCAACTTTCAAATAAATGTCTCTGGGGCTACACGGTTTCTTTGTTTTAACTATGGTCAAATGTTCTCCAGTAAATGTCTCATTTTGGACAGTGTCAGTTAAGGTTCAATGTTTCTTCCTTCCTAGTAGCCTGGTGTAACTAGACCTAGAATTGACTTGGTGAACAGGGTCTGGCCTCGCTCCAAAGGGAAGTGTTAACAGTCATTGCCTCCGACTGGGCATAGACCTCTGGGTCATTTTGGAACTATTTGACAGCCTTTAACCTGCCACAGCTGTTTGCATTAATGCAAACAGCAACAACATTAATGTTGGAGGTACTAATGCACTATCGCCACCATTTCAAAACACGCTTGACTTCTACATAATCAAACTAACCCACCCTGAGCAGGGCTTCCAGACTATAATCTCAGTGAAATTTGATCTGAGAGCAATAGCTAGGCATAGACTGGCTACCTAGGGCGGTGATAGCAGATGTCTTAAACATATTTGAATGCCCCCCCCCCCCTTGAACTAGTGCTGTACATAATCAAGACATGTGACCAATGTATTTGTGACAGTCCCTTTGTGAGTGTCTGGCCAGTGTTGGTCTTTCCATGAATTTGGTTGTAAGATAGACGACTTAGGTTTTCTCCATGCTGAGAACTTTCCCATGAGAAAATCTTTCCAACACACGGATTGGTTGACTTATTGATTAATTGGCTGATTAGCTTCGGCTGTATCTTCCACTTGCACCCTTGGTTGATACACATTAGCTACACACAGGACAGTATAGATCTTATCCCATTGTGTTCTCAAGGAACAAGGCAACACGTTGGCCCAGTTGATAGCACTGTGGCCTCACAGCAAGAAGGTCCCGGGTTCTCTGTGTGTGTTCTCCTTGTGTCTGTAGGTTTCCTCTGGGTGCTCTGGTTTCCTGACATGTCAGAGGAATTGTTGTCACAAGTGCATCTTGAGCTCTACATTGAAACTTTGTGATTGGCTGTCCTTTCAAAAACATACTTGGCAGTTGATCAGATGAATCATCTGGTCATTTTTGCTGTTGGCACACCTAAACCACACCCGTATAGCTATAAACACGATGCTGATTGGAAAGTTCAATTGCTACTCTGACACATAAAGAATGATTCTGAGGCTTTCCAGACTGATTCTCATGGTGAAATTAAACTGAAGCTCACAAGATCAGGATGGTCTCGCGAGGCTACCGGTTTCTCCCACTATCCAAAAACATGTCAGGTCCACTCAGTGTCACATGTCAGTGCCATGTGACCAGGGAGACTGACTCCAATCAGGAGTTGGTCCCTGGGTGCTGCACAGTGGCTGCCCACTGCTCCCTTGAGGGATGAATTGTATGTATGTGTCAATAAAAGCACCTTTAAACAGTGAACACAAGCGGTTTACTCAATAACAATTACCTCATGTATTTCCATGACCATTGATGGTTTTTGTAGGTTATTATACTAATAGGGTTGACAACGTAGCTTACTAATAATGTATGTTATTATGGTATAGCGCCAACTGTAAATTACTTGGCTGCTACCAATGTCTTGATGGAATGTTTCCAGGTGCCAAGCCCTTTGATAGGCAAATATCGAAAATATATCAGAGATAGGAAAACTCTGTAAACAATAGTGAAGGGCTCATGACATTTCATAAAATAAGTCAGACACAGTATAAGAAGACCTAGCTTTTTGTAACCATACAAATCTACAGCATGGTTTAGTTTTAAAAATGTGCTATTGCTTAATGTCTTATGTCCATATGTCATTGGCGCTGATACAAACAAACAAACAAAATGTCCGACATGAATATACAACAATATACAATACAATGCCAGATGTACAGTATGATGGTGAGAGTTAATACCATCTTATAATGAACATGGTAGAGTCTACATTCTTAAAAAGGCTTTTCTAAGCCCAAAGCCCACTAACCTACCCAGCCCTTGACAGAAACCCACATTTCCATTTAGATCCTCATTTTCCCCTCGGCCCAATTAAAGTCTGCTTAGTCAGCCAGGAAATGAAGAACTCCTGGCCCGGTTTAGAACAGCTTACTTGTATTAGCTGGCCTTTATGCCAGAAGGAAAATCAAAAGTCAACGCATGTGTATGTGTACAGTATGTGAGTTTAATCATTGTCTTATGGTGTTCTATTATAATTAAAGCACAATGTTGTTATTCATGTTCTCCTGTTTTATCTTTTTTGTTTTCAATCAAATGTTATAAATGTGTTCATGTGTGTTGATATAGTTTTATGGTTGTATTACCTAATGTACCAGGGGGAGTTTGCCTACTTTAAGGGCTTTTGCAGCAATTTAATTTACATAAGCAGCTACAGGATGCCACCTGTGTCGAAATGGATTAATATGCTACATATCAGTAGCTTGATGAACATGGCATTAGCGGCAAGATCCCTGCTTTGCTGCAAACTATTTTACTGAGAAAATAATTATACTAATCAGTTGTGCCGTTGTTGTAAAAAAATAAAATAATAATAGTTTTGTGGTTTATTGCAGTTTAGCATGTATAGCAGGTGTAGTTACGTCATTCTAGCAGGAAACAAAGCCACCAGGGTTATTTTTCAGATGCCGTGCACTGTGAACGCTCCAGACACCCTGCGCACGTCGTCCGACTCGGCAGCGGATTAAAGCACGCCGCGGTCGGCTGAGAAGATGGCTAGCTGTTTGCAGAAGAGAATAGCCGGGACGCACGGACCTCTGATATTTGCATTGGCCGATCACACAGTGCACGCAAGAATGCGTTCGGATGCGTCCTGAACGGACGAGTGAATGTACGGGATAAACTTTACCTTGCGATCATTTTTTTTTTTTTGGCTTGCTTTCGTCAGGGGACGAGGCTATAGGATCCCTTCCCAGATGATGTGACACCCCTCCTGGTGTATGTAGCCTTTATCGTGGTGCGGGGTCGCTCGGATGAGGGGATGTGTTGCGTCAGGTCGTGTGATGATTCCCCTCTCTCCTCCGTGCTCAACGGTAAGTGTGTCGGAATTTAGTTGAATTACCAACGTGCACTCCTATGAATCACGATAGAGGATGTATATACGTCTGAAAGAATGACGGCGTAGCCATTTGTTTATTACTGGATATGTGTTGGAAATTCAACTTCACGGGACTATAAATACAACCCTTTAAATTATTTGCATTCGTGTTATTAGGCTTATATTATCGTATAATAACAAGCCTACAACAAGAAAAATAATTTCGTTTTCTTTATGGATTTTTATTCCAATCCAGTTAAGTGCTGTATTCAAAGCACAAGCTATTCATATCGCAGCACTATGAACATTTGACACGTACACACGTGTTGTTAACCGCTGCAGAGACTCTGAGACGGGACTACAGCCTTGTGTGAAGCCCCCGTTCCCGCAGCAGCAGCTGCCCCGACAGCCATGGACGGCGTTCCGGAATACTCCATGTTCCTGGTGCGCATCCTGGAGGAGCTAGACGCCAAGCACAGCACCATGTCCTATCAAGACCTGTGCAGGTCACTGTGCGCGCGTTTCGACCTGGCGCACCTGGCCAAGCTGCGCAGCCTGCTCTTCTACACGGCCTGCCTGGACCCCGCCTTCCCGGCCACGCTGTTCCGCGACAAGATGCGCTGCTCCGTGGAGGACCAGCAGTCAAAGAAGCTGATGGTGGCGGCGGACATCGTCACCATGTTCAACCTCATCCAGATGAACGGGGGCATGGCCAGGGACAAGCTGCCCGGGCCAGGCCCAAACCTGTGCCCCGTCCTGGGCCCCAGCCTGGGACTGGGCCCCGCCCCCCCTCGGGCCAAGTTCCAGAAGAACCGTTCCCTGGATGTCTGCAGGCCGGCGGAGACAGATCCGTACCAGCGGCGGGACTGCGAGCGGGGGGTGCGAGCCTACGAGCATCTGCCGGATCTGCCGAGGGAGGGGCAGCGGCACCACCACTACCATCACCCCCCCCATCCCCTCCACCACCAGCACCAGCAGCCCCCCGCACCCCAGACCTCCGCCCCCCCTCCACCTCCCCCTTCCTGCCTGCCCCCGGAGCGCAGCGGCGGCAGCAGCAGCAGCAACAACAACAACAGGCAGCAGTTTATTCCCACCTCGGACCCCAACTTTCTTCTGGGCGTCGCCAAGGACCTGAAGTGCAGAGCGGCGTCGCTAGACAAGCTGCACCACTTGCCCCGGTACTCCGGCGGCGGGGGTGGAGGCCGGTCGCCCTCTCCGCCCTGCGGCGGCACGCAGAGCGCCTACTTCGTTGCCGTGGATGCAGACAGCGAGTCGGCCACGGACCAGGAATCACTGCAGCACGTTGGCCACGGGGACGAGCCCTTCTCCGTCCACTCCTGTGTGCAGAAGAGGAACATCTTCAAGGAGGACTTCCACAACCTGGTGGCCTTCTCCCCACAGGTCTGTGTTCTGTCTGTGGTCTCTCCAGCTCTGTGTCTGTCTCTGTGACTGTCTGTGTTCTGTCTGTGGTCTCTACAGCTCTCTGTGTGTCTCTGTCTGTCTGTGTTCTGTCTGTAGTCTCTCCAGCTCTGTGTCTTTCTCTGTGTTCTGTCTCTTGTTTATCCAGATCTCTATATCTGTGTGTTGTCTATCCAGATCTCTATCTCTGTCTGTCTCTTGTCTCTACATCTTGAGAAAACACTATTTGGAGCCATGTATTTTGAAGATAAATAGCTTGCCTTACTAGCAGCGCTGCGCTGAATGGGGACTCATTTTACTTGTTGGTTAATGGAACGTTCTTGTAAACAGGGCTGGTTTGGAGGAAACAATTCCAGCTCCCGGGCAATAAAAAATGGTGCAATGTGAATCATTAAGTATTTACCACAGTTGACAGGGATCAATATGTTGGAATGATTAATTTCTGTCCTGTAGTCTTTCATTTTGTGCATAGTGAAGTTAAAGATGCCTTGCGGAAGGAAACAATGTCTTAGATTGATAACTAAAAGTCAAAATGTAATGACTCATTAAATCAGCAATTATTTAAAACACACAGTTGTGGGCAAACTTAAACTGTTTTAAAACATTTTAAAATGTTTGTAATTCAGTAAGTCTTGAAAGATCCACAACTCCACAAAAATGTACCTTTTCACTAACATATTTCAAGATAATACAATCTGACAATATGACTACTTAACTATTTTCTAAATAACATGGTCAATGTAGTCAGTGTAAACATAGGTAATACAGTAAGACAGGACACTTGCGTAACTTTTATGTAAAAAAAAAAAAAACGTTTTTTACTATATTATATAATACATCACATCTTGCGTTGAAATTTTAAAGGCTAATGCACTTTGTCAAATTCACCATATAGCCTATATCTCCTTGCAGTCTGCTATCTTAGAGTTCACTGTGCATGCTAAAAAAAATTATCTAGTAGCCTACCACACAGCCTGGCTCTGTAAATAGGAACATAAACAAAGTGGTGCAGACTGCTCACAACAACAATATCACAGTTGGTTAGCATACAGTGTTACGTTAGCGTACAGTGTTTATGTTAGCGTACAGTGTTACATTAGCGTACAATGTTACAGCGCTACATTGGCACAGTGTTAACAGCATTACATTGGCGTACAGCATTGCAGTTGGTTAGCGTACAACATTACAATAGCGTACCATCAGCGCTACATTAGCACAGTGTTAACAGCATTACATTGGCGTACAGCATTGCAGTTGGTTAGCGTACAACATTACAATAGCGTACAATCAGCGCTACATTAGCACAGTGTTAACAGCATTACATTGGTGTACAGCATTGCAGTTGGTTAGCATACAATGTTATGTTAGCGTACAGTGTTTATGTTAGCGTACAGTGTTACATTAGCGTACAGTGTTACAGCGCAACATTGGCACAGTGTTAACAGCATTACATTGGTGTACAGCATTGCAGTTGGTTAGCGTACAATGTTACGATAGCGTACAGTCAGCACTACATTAGCACATCGTGTTAACATCATTACATTAGCGTACAGCATTGCAGTTGATTAGCGTACAGCGTTACGATAGCGTACAGTGTTTACATTAGCATTGACAGTTGTGTGTCTGTCTTTCCGCCCCAGGTTGTCCCCTCAGAGTGCAAGCACGGTGCCAAGGCCGGCAGCGAGGCGTACCACAGGCGGGAGCTCCACAAGCCCGTCACCTTCTTCAACCACAGCTTCGAGCTGCCCTACAGCAACCCCTACTTCGAGCCCCCGCTGAACTCCCCGATTCAGGAGAGGCGGCGGGTCAAGCACGAGAGCCTGGACGACCTGCAGGCCTCCACATACTTCGGTCCAACCACGGTGTCAGAGTGCGTCAGCGGCGGCGGCGCCGGTGGTCGGCGGCACATCCTCGGCAGACCAGGCAGACAGCCGTCGTGGCCCGTGAAGAGCCTCAGCCTCAACGCCGAGGAGGGACCGCCGGACTTCGAGAGGTCGTTCCTGAACGGCAGGCCGCTCAGGGAAACCCACCATCCGAATTTCGCCGGCGGCGTCTTAAATAAAAATGGGAGCGAGCAACATTTTCACAGCCCTAAGGAAGACGCTGACGGCTCTCCCTCCGAGTTTTTGAGGAGGGCGGATGGAATAAAAACCAAGGAGGCCGCCTCCATGGCGTGCCTCCCCGGGGGCGTGGACAAGAGGGAGGCCGGGAAGCGGTTTAGGGACAGAAACACGCACAGCTCATCCTTTCAGGACAGCTCGTCTAGCGTCGGAACGCAAACGGAGCAGGCAGAGCAGAAGAAAGCGAAGGACTACCCCTCGAGGTACGCCGAGCGAGAGCGACGCCCCTTCAAACACCCAGAAGAAGAGCTGGAGATCCTCAGTGACGACATAAGCGACATATTCCGTTTCCTGGACGACATGAGCGTGTGCGACTCGCTGGGGCTGATCCAGTCGTCGTGCTACAACAGCAACGGCTCCCTCTCTCAGGCGGCCGCTAGGTCGGACGGCGACAGCTCGCCCGACCGCAACACAGTCAAACTGGCCAAGTCTAAGCTGGACCGCCTCTTCAACTCCCTGGAGTGTGCGGCGGACGACGAGCTCAAGTCCAGCGTCTGCAAGCTGGTCATGCGCATCGGCGAGATCGAGAAGAAGCTGGAGTCCCTGTCGGGTGTCCGCGGGGAGATCTCGCAGGTCCTCACCAAGCTCACCAAGCTGGACGAGAAGATCCAGGAGCCGGAGGTGAACGGGCGGCACGCAGACTCCGCGTCGGCCTCCGGCTCAAACGCCACCCCCGACCACCTCCGCCTCCACCCCCACTCCCACCCCCACCCCCACTCTGACCCCGCCATTTCCCCTCACGTATTTCGCTGCCACACCACGGGACACAACGTCAAAGCGGACGGCGGTGGCGTGACGGACGAGTGGTGCTGCCCGGACGGCGGCGGGGGGGCCAGTGGCGGCGAGAGCCTACGGGTGAAGGCAATGAGGAAGAACGTGTTTGCCCGGCGGTCCTCGCGCTCCCTCAACGAGGAGGAGGGCGGTGGCAACGGCGGCGGCATGACTGAGGCCAAGATGGTCACCAGCATCACCAGCTCACCGCGGGACTGGAGGACGGTGTCGTACTCCTCACACCCCGGGGACGAGGCCAAAGACAAGGACAAGGACTGCAAGGACAGACAGAGGAAAGCCAAAGAGGTACAGTGCCTTAGAAGCATTCCCCCAGTGTTCTACATGAGCTGCTTTCATGCACCGCATCACCCGCGCCAACCAGGTTTAACAAAGATATTAGTTTAACAAAGACAGAGCAACGTAATGCGTCTGAGGGGAAGTCATTCTTGAGAGCTAACTTCAAACTCAAATCGAAACAAAAACACCTCTTGCTTCAATGCCATAGGGTGCTCCCTCAGAAGCTCCGCCCCCTTCAATGCCATAGGGTGCTCTCTCAGAAACGCCGATCCACACATAGGAAAAGCATTGCGAAAGCTAGGTTATTGTTTTGGTGAGCAGTGTTCAACACATTGATTTTGTTCATACTTATGGAATAGAAATACCTGATTATTTTTTGTATTTTTTCAGCACAGACAGAGAATTATAAAAAGATAGCAACATTTTATTTTATAAATTGGACAAAACGTGTATTAGCTTCCAATCACTAATTATACCTTATCAAGACGTGTCGTGTCACCCTACATCACTAACGACGTGTAATATGTCGTTTGTGATGTAGGAAGTTTGAATGCAGCCTTTTGGTCTGCATAAAATGGGGATCTTCTATATTATGCAATGAGATCAGTCCCCATATTACCATATTACTACCTCTGGTTTATAAACTAGCAACTTTAGCAATAAGAAGAATTGCTAATAATGACTGGCATGTATTGATTGTTGAGCAGTGAAAGCTTTCTGTATCCTTTTCTCAAACAAAATCCTTAAAAGAGCG
>JAODLL010012846.1:0-29025 GCA_026546735.1 Forbesichthys agassizii | reverse complement strand
CCCTGAGACCACTTTGCCTTGGGAGACCCTACCAGGAGCACTAGGCTCCAGACAACACAGCCCTCAGGTTCATAGAGCACCCAAACCTCTCCACCACGATAAGGTGATGGTTCCCGGAGAGGAAATACAAATCACATGCTCACAAATATAAGTTAAGAGTGTCTTTATAGCATTAATTATTGTTACACAAACATTGACATATACAGTATGCAGCATGAACATTCAAGGCACAGGCTAGAGCCACATGTCCTGACAGAGTGCCCTTGAGAAATACACCACAAGGTCACCCTTCAGTTATACACAGCGTTTTGACATTCATGGCTTCAAGCTATAATCCATTACCTATTTCATACAGTATCAAGTCAAGTGCATGTCTGTTACACCTACATCAATATAATGTTTTTTCACAGCAGGGTTAAGTAGACTGAATTACATAGAATATAAGACCACCACCCCCGTTCCCATGCACACAGACACACACACACACACACACACACACACACACACACACACACACACACACGCGCACACACACACACGCACACACAGACACACACACACTGGTCCAACATTCTGTCACATACACTGGTTTGGTTAACATTTGAATTACTCACTGTAAGTTTTTTCACAATGACCTACCATGCAAAGTGACCCATTGTCTCCTCAAGCGTTTACGCTAGGAAGCGCAATTAAGATAGCTATTGTTGTGCAGCAGCTAATAGTGCCGGCGTGATGACTTTATAGATATCTTCTTCCTATGGGAAACCCCCCTCTACCCGCAACAGATTTTTTCAAGGCTGTTTATATAACAGGGAGAGAGAGCATGGCATTCTGGTGATTTACAGGCCTGTGAGTGTTTTAATGATGGCTTGTGTAGGTCAAGGTGATTATCATAAATAAAAGGAGCAGGAGAGAGAGAGAGAGAGAGAGAGAGAGATGCTGAGGGAGGATCTTAGAACAGGTCTACAAGGCAGCTTGAAATTCCTCTTGCTTGTGGCTCACTGACAGTGTCTCACACCGACCCACAAACCAAATGTTATAAACACCAAGACAAATGCCCTAGACTGCAATGGAACAATGTAGTGTGTTATCATAACAACTTTTAGCCTATCATAATACGTACAGTAGGCATTTAGTGGGATCAAAAATTCTGATTCAAATAAATTGTATCCAAATCTTTACTGGCATTATATATAGTAACTGGACACAAATGAACATTTCGCTAAGATTAACAAAAGGTTATCAGACAACTAACTACAATTGTAGTGCTTTTCTAAATGACATGCTAAACTAATGACATATCTTTAGTATAACATTATAGGCTAGTGGATCACAGATATGCCCAGATGTATATCCCTACCTGCTTATAATAGTACTACCAGCTGTTTTTGATGACAGAGCATGCTCTGTATATTTATTTGTTTTGATAAGTAACTGTTGCATTAATCTTACAGTAAAGCATAGTTTTATGCAAACATACAAACAATAGTCAATTTTAAGGTTCAGGTTCAGGATAAAGAGGTCCATTGCCACCAATTGAAGTGGAACAGGAAACAACAGGACAAAATTCTATGGGTGCAATATTTCATCATCATAGTTCACAAACTTGTCAAACACAATATTATTTGTGAGTCACTTAAAATCGTTTTTACTTTCTATCTTTATTTTACTTGAAAACTATTTTACGCTCCCTATAATGTAAAACATTGTATGGTCTCTCAACACTATAAGGCCCATTTATGCTTCTGCGTCGCACCTACGTGTACTCTACGGCGTCACCTACGGGCGTACCTTACGCTGTCGTGTCCACGTAGGTGGCCCAAAAGCCGATTGGACCTAATGGACCTTACGGCCCACAAACAGAAGCAGGCCCAGAAGGCAGAAGCATAAATGGGCCAATTAAGACTCGCTGCAGTACCCAATCTGGCCACATATATTTAATTGGAAAGATGTGTGACGCTGTGGAGTTTCTGTGGGCAGAGACGTGTCCTCTGTGCAGTGGCCTAATTCTTATAATAATTTATATTAATTTAAAGCAAGCGGATAACGAGATTATTGCATGGTGAAACTTAAAATCATTATCATCTTAATATAATTTAGCAGATGCGTTTATCCAAAGCTACTAGCAAACTGTATATTTGTCAACAGATGAACAGGTAATTGAAAGCAACTAATATTTTTTGAAATAATGGCAGCATCATGTTAACAGGGCTAACACATCACCATCATTTAATCATCAAAGATAATGGATAATGGAAGAAGAACAGGAAATATCTAATAATTATTATTAGAATAGTAATAGAAAACAGTGTTACTGAATGAGTTAAAACACAATGTTTTACGACTTAGAAACATAATGATTCACTTTTTCGCTCTGGGAAAGGGTCCTTGAAGATTATGCATTCCCCGGGCACAAGCAAAATACGGCGGGCCTGTGGCTATACGATCCCATGGAACACTTCCAGAGCATGAGATTTGATCTAGACCCTTGATTATTGATTTGACATGGTGTTATGTATATTCAAATTAATGTTATCTACCTACAACACATAGCGATACTGTAACATGGAGCTGGCAGGTGATCCAGGTCACAACAGAGCTCAGGCAATTGGAGGAGGAAGATGAAGATGATGTGGTGGACTAATTAATTGCAGGGGATAAGCAATCCTTCTGAGAGTTGGTTGTGGGCCTCATCATATAAGGGCTTAGGCCATAGATAATGCATGCAATGGTATCATGGCAGACCAGTGTCAGGACTGCATTCACATACCAAGATGCTACAGTAATGGCTAATGAAAACATCTATTGTAATATGGCATAAGCTGTGGCCCAGACATACAGAGTTGATGGAAATGTAGAAATACACTAGTCAATACTTTGTTGTGCTTTTTACAGTAAGCCAGGTGAGAAACAATATGAAATTTTACTGCTGTAGTTTTTTTTTTTTCTAAGTTATAATTTTGTTTGAATTGAAATAAACTTATGTTGGGATTTACTGTATTTCATAAAGAAATGTCAGATTTTATTTATTGATTTCATTATCTCTGTATATACTAGTATTTACTCTATTTACAGTGAGTAAATCAAGTCAAAGAAGTTGTTAAGGTGTTTACATTGTGGTTACAGTGCTGGTAATGGACTTTTGGACGTTTGGACCCTTTGGAGTATATGGCATATACTGTAGGGGGTAGGAGGTGTGTGTGTGTACTTTACAAAGCCACAGTATTTACATACTTAAGCAAAGTCTGTAATATCAAGCAATACACTGCAAATGTGTCAACCAAATGATGTATCCCACAACATGTGCATGTCGACAGCATCAGACCCGTGGGATACACTGCCCTCTGAAAACAGGGGCAGCCATATCATAATATGTGCTTAGAGAAAGGCGTGTTATGGTCAATGCTTTTCTTCCAGAAAGCCATTGAGACTGCTATGTGAATACACACGTTCTGATAGAATTGTGGTTGTATCTCACATATGCCTTCATGTATATTACTTGGTATTTTCTTCTATAGGGATATGTAAATATTGAGATGCACAATGGTCAAATGGACAAAATAAACAATAACCCCTATGTTTCAAAGCCTCAGTCTGTTTCTATTACTGTAAGAGTGAAAGGTTCTGTTGAAAAACATCTAATATCAAAGACCATTAAGAAAAGATGACAAGCTCTGTTTTGTGGGGGAGCAGAAGGACTTATACTGTATTGCATGTCATGTTTGACACATGGAAGGTTCAGCACGTCTTTTAAAATCTAGATACAGTAATCATCACCTTGTCAATCCCACATAAAAACCTACCCAATAGAAGATAAACACCATCATCTGTTTTTATTGGTCACATCCATTCTTTTTACATAGAGCTACATGTATCTGCCTTAAAGGTCACATTATGTAATTCATTTTGACATACACAGTTTGTATTGCAATTTGCTTACTTCATTCATCCTAAAGGTTGGATGGGCCCATCTAGTGGACAAAAGTATGAATCACACTTGAGGAAATTTGTAATACTGTATTAGAGTCCCAAGTTCGAAACCCTGTCGTCCTGGCCTTTATGTGTGGTTTGCATGTTCTCTTAGTGTCTGTGTGGGTTTCCTCCACTATCCATAAAACATGTTAGGTTAACTATTTCCTCAGTGCCATTTAACCAGTGACATTGGCTCCAATCTGGAGTTGGTTTCTATAGATAAACAGAAATTAAATAAAATCTGATTATATGAAATAGAACAAAAAGGTGTTTTAGTTGTATATAGTTTAGAAGTATTATAGTAGACACATTTATTAAATTACATTCTTCCGTTCTTCCCAAATAAATATAATAAATAATAATAATAATAATAATAATAAAAACAACAATAATACATTCATTTCCAAGCGCCTTTCAAGTTACACCAAGGACACTGTACAACATAGTTCAAACAAAAAGCATTACATAATAAAACCAGAGCTAAATTAAAACATGGCTAAGCTATGATAGCCTGAACAGATCACTCTTCAGTATGTTTTTAAAAATTATTATGAAAATATAAGTCTGTTGCAGGTTGCAGCAGGGAGAGTGTTCCACAGTTTAGGGGCAGCAACACTGAAAGCCCGGTCCCCAGTGCAGTCTTGATTTTGGGGCAGTGAGCAGGCCTGAGTTTGAGGAGCAGGGTCTACGAGATGAGGTGTGTGAGTGAATGAGCTTGGAGAGGTAAGAGGGTGCAAGGCCATGAAGGGCCTTGTAGGTGAGAAGCAGGATTTATGATCTAGTATTGAATGCGGAATTTACACACACACACACACACACACACACACACACACACACACACACACACACACACACACACATAATACTCAAACAACAGAAGCATAAATAGATAGGCGTCTCATTGGCCTATGCAATCCATACAAATGTATCAATTATCACATACAGCAAGTGTCACCTATAGCAAGCATAGCAAGGGGTACAAGAATACATGGATTGTTTCAGTGGTTTCTAGTTGATGTTGAGATGTACACACCCATTAACATGCACTTCATTCAGATGACATACTGTAAATCAGGGAAATATGATACATGATGAGTGCCTTTTTATCATTACTGCACGGGTGTGGCAGGTGACTTGGTTTGAACACTGCCATGCTAGATGAAGGAATCTTGTTTAAGGATACAGGGACCACATTTTTGTCCACTACATGAGCACTCCGTATCATTCAGAGGTGTCATTCAGCACTGACAATCTTACTGTTGCCGCAGATTGACCTCTCAGATGGACAAAGATCATGTTCACCATGAACAGGTATACCCTGTGGGCCACGCCCCCTTACTGCAATGCACGCTTGGTGATTGATATACCTTTACAGGCCATGCGATATGTATGGATTTATGGAATAGTGTGTGTCACTTCCACTGTTCACATTCTATAGTTTGCTCACCTCATTTCCACAGGATGAATTATTCTTTAGTCATGTAATGAACTATAAGTTGTTGTTATGCTGAGCTAGAGGTATTTTACAATGCTAACACTTCATATGTAGGTTTTTACCCACATGCAGCTTTCAGTTTCAGCTTTCAAAATACTCAAAACTGTTTCATTTAGGAGATATTTTATCCAAAGTGACTTACAGTGCTCAAAACATTTAAATCTGCTAAAACAACAGCGTTACTTTTTTCCCAACATTAATCATTTGACTACTAACAGAAAGGCCTGATACCACTAACATCTGGATGGACAGTACAATATAATATATACATATAATAAAATATAATACAGTATATCTATTCATTTATATCAGCCTATAAATTAGAAAAAAAAATTATGTTTTATTCTATTTCAAAACTAGAATATCAATAAAATACACTCCAATATAGGATTGGATCAAGTCATGAAAAATGAAAGGTCCAGTATGTAGGATTTAGTGGCATCAAGCAGTAAGGTTGAATACTACAATCAACTATAGTTCCTTCCTTCCCTTTGTGTGTGTGTATTTACCTACAGTGGCTGTCGGGTAGCTTTCCAGCTGTTGAATCTTAACCCTGGAAGACCCATTTTAGTCTAAATAAAACATCACTTAGCGCTCCAAAAAACACATTTGCACATTTTTATTATATTTTTTAAGTCTACATTTACATAGCCAATATGTTATATTGTCTTGCCATTGATAGTAAATGTTTGGGTTTATTTAAAGAAACAATTATAAATGTCTATATTGGAGAGGTAAGTGACGTATATTTATCACCTCTGGTCTTACTTAATGGGCGTAGACCTAATTAGGTTAGATAACATTGAATCTATTTGAGCAGTAAACATATCGCTGTTGCTACAACTGTTCGTATTACTTAATACTGTATAGCGCTACCATAGTCAGAACCACTTTTACAAACAAAAACCTGACTTCAATTTGATCACACTTAGCAACCTCATTGGTAGCTTATTAGAGCTCTGCAGAGTTTGCAGCTGAGCAAACCATCATGCTATCAGTTTCCAGACTAGAGAAAAAAGAGCTGAGAGCAAAGTCGGGCGGAGCCAGGCTAGCTGTCAGGTGCCAGTTTCCAAAAGCAAAGATAGATTCAAGCTGCCACTTCAAAGTCAAAATTCAAATGGCGCTGGGCTACTGTAGAAACATAGTGCTCCTTATCTACATAAGGTGCGGGTTCTCTTCCACATGGTGTCCTATGGAAATAACCGCTCTCTAGATACTGTAGATATTAAAGGCTTATTGTATGCTTCCAAAAACACAGTTATTTGTTCTTACAGGTAATACACTACACAAGTAATTAATTTCTGTTAATTGATTCTTATAAATCCTATATACTGGACCTTTAACCATTTTCAAAAGAAATGTAAGCATTTGCAAAATTAAAATAATATGGTTGGTTGTAAGGTTTTATAGAGGAAGAAATTAACATGTTTATGAAAAAATTGTTATGAGCTTACTAAATGCGTTCTGTGTCAATGTAATGAAATATAATCCACAGTGTGGTGCAGTTATCAATTAAAGGGTAACTGCAAATAATTGGATTAAACTGTGATGAGATACATCAATGCTGGTGTTAATATAGTCAAAATCCCTGTTGTTATCAAAATCTGTCTTTTTATGGGTTGAAAATGTCTCTACTGTACACGTCATATCGGTATAAAATTACCCAAAAGGGGGGACCAGAGAGTGTGTGCCAATTACAGGGGTATCACACTATTCAGCCTCCCTGGATGGAGTGCCTCCTCCGGGTAGGGAATGAGTCCTTACCCCAAGTGAAGGAGTTCAAGTACTTTGGGTCTTGTTTGTGAGTGAGGGGACTATGGAGCGAGAGACTGGCCGGAGAATTGGACCAGCGGGAGCGGTATTGCAATCACTTTACCGCACCATTGTGATGAAAAGAGAGCTGAGCTGGAAGGGATCCTTGCTGGTTTCCGGCTGTACATTTAGTCAGCTTGTCATCAAAATCAATTGATGTTAGTGGAGTCCCCCTCTCACCCCCTCCCATCACTCAGCTCCTTGACTAAGTTTTAGCATTATTTATATTTGTGCAATGGGTGGAGTCAGGCTTAGAGCTGGGTTGAAGTTACACTTTAACTGATAACTGCAGGGTTTTTATTAAAGATGAATATTGACAAATGCATTTAACCTATTGTAGCCTACATAATAATCATATGAATAGTTTTATATTTGGTAGAGTACATTTTGTGAAATAAAATAAATTAGTTTTTAGTATCATTAGCATCAGAGTTAAATAATCTTCAATAATTAAAGCATCTGAATATTTGGAATGATTTGAATACACCTATCTGAAAACACACCGCTTTATTTTCAGGCAAACTATCTCAGACGTGGTAAAGTGCAATATTGTTTGGATGTGGGTTTTGTATCAGGCATTAGGCCATCATGTTTCTCAATAACTGATCTCTTCCTCTCCCTGCAGGGCTTTGAGAACCGGTCAAGCCGGTTATTTAAGATTTCTGCAGAACTGGAATATCGAGGGAGAACTTGCCCGGGCCATGATGTTTGTGTTCCTTAGGGGCAAGACTGCTCCAACCGGTTTTCTGGGGTGGGGAGATGAGAGCAGGAGGGAGGGTGCTGAACATACACCTTTTCCTCTATTTCCTCTCTTTCAATTCTTCCAATCTCCTTTCGTCATTCTTGAGTCCATCTCGGCTCGTCTTTAGGGCTACGAGTGTGCAGATGTGGCTGGGGGAGTCTGACATAATAGGTAAGTGCTGTATTAGTGACAGATAGTATTGAGGCCAGTTTGTATTGTTAGCCAGGAGGCCAGTGGAGTGTGCGTGGAAGCATGCGTGGCTGGCTGATAAGCACTTTATCTGCATACAAATAGGCTGTTTCCTTCTGGCCCTCTTACAAAGTGTTCACAGTAGCTACTGAATAATGTAATGTCTGACACTAAGTGTCATGTAGTCACAGTTACTTTTGGGCTTGGGTGAAAGTTTGTTTCAGACCATTTAATTGAACATTGTGAATTTGTGATTGCAAATATAATGTGTGTGTTTGTATGGGGGGCCAGTGCATATGTGTGTGTGTGTGGGATAGGGAGGGGTGGGCATTCGTGTGCGTGTGTGTGGTGGGGGCCTAGTGTGGCTACATGCATGTGTGTGGCTCCTAATTGTGAAAGCCTTATCATACATTTGAGCCCTTCAGACTAGTTGACAGAAAGTCATAAAAGTTTGCAACATGTAAAATGTCTAAACCATCTACTTGTCAGACTAGTTGTCTTGTTTCCCTACTTAAACAGCAAGCACTTCCAGCACTACTGGTATCCACGCACATTTAGACACTGGCTAGCTAATTTGCAAAGAAAGATCCATGTCATCTTTAGACGTGTTTTTTGTGTATTATGTGCAGCTAATATATTTATCTTTTTTTTTGGTCTGGATTTGAACAAACAAATATCGGGCTAGATTATGTTTGAGCAAGGTTAAAATAAACTCAGAAATCATGTTTGTTAGTCAAAGGGGATATGGAAAAACTGTATGTGTGACTCCAGATCTGCATAATGTAATATGTAACATAATTTATTTTAAGTTATATATAATATATTATAACTATATGAAAACTGTGCCTGTCTAGTATATCATAATTCAATTAGCTCAAACTAATATTGAGATCAAGCAACACCTTTGTGTGTTTGGGAATATTCCTGATATTGCAACATAAACAGATAGTCAGACAGGTCTTTTCTTGCTTTGCTGGGTTTGGAGGGAGACGACACATCCCAACATGCCGAGAGCACGATGCACGCTGATCAAAATGCAAATCGTTTTTTAATGTGTGTGTGCGTGTGCATGCGGATGTAACTGCTTTTATGCGTGAGTGTGTGTTTGCACGAGAGCTGTCATGCTGTTATTTACACACACTTGTGTGTGTGAGAGAGAGAGAAAGAGAGAGAGATACTCCACCACATGGGCAACATTGACCAACTTCTTAGTGCTTCTACTCTATTCTACTCAATGCGTGGGCTTACTGTAGGTAGGGCATGGGATATTGGATAA
This sequence comes from Forbesichthys agassizii, assembly GCA_026546735.1. Lineage (NCBI taxonomy): Eukaryota > Metazoa > Chordata > Actinopteri > Percopsiformes > Amblyopsidae > Forbesichthys > Forbesichthys agassizii. The sequence goes on along the minus strand of JAODLL010012846.1, from coordinate 19,539 downwards.
AATCATACAGTATAATGTGAAAACACACCCATGCACACACACACACACACACACATACACACACCCACACACACACACACACACACACCCATGCGCGCACACAAAACTAGTCAAATCTAGGCATCAAACTTGACAAAACCAGTCAGTCTAGTTTCAAATGTAGCCTATACCTGCCAAAATTGCTATCATATCTCAGGGCTGATACTGTTTCTGTGGTTATGTATGCTATATGGGTCATCATTTATATAGTGTGTTCTAACTGGTAAACTGTTCCATTTCAATTACTTGACTACCATTTTTAATATTGATTAATTGAAGAAGATTGTGTATGTTGGGATTGGCATTTTATTTTATTTATTATTGGTATTTATTATATGATTATATAATGATATCTCTATTTTATGTTTCTGAGCAGAATTAGTATTTTGCCTCCAATCTGGCTTTTAAATACCAAATTGAATGGACCTATATTCAACATAAAATGGACCAGAAGTCTATTTGAGTACATGTGCGAGATCCAAGATTGGACAAAGCACACACACAAAAACATTATTACAACAATGAACAAATGTCTTAATTTTTATTGTGTTCAGCTCCTTCACTGACCACCACAAAGCTCTGCAATTGTCTGTTTTGCTGAAGTCAAACACGACCACCAGGTGGCACCACAAGGATGGACAGCTTCAAAGAGTTGCTTCACAAAGTGCTCGATGCCCATGAGAGAGAGGTGGAGGGTAAGGCACTGTAGCACAACATAAACACAACATATACATGTATATTTTATTTTTGTGATACGGCTAAGGTTAAGGAAGACATTACTGTAATGACTACAGTTGTTTAATCTGCTGTAGCTACACGGTATATCCAAATGATTGGTGTGGCTTCACCAGGTTGGCAGATAAAGGTCCAAGAGCTGTCCAATAAAAAAGGCTGGTGAGTAGATTATTATCCTGCTCAGTTTAAAGATATCATCTCATTAGTTGCAATTGAATAGAATTGGGTCTGTTTCACTTTTACGTAGTCACCACTTACTGTTTTGACATTTGCTGCTTACTCAATTTGTATGTTATCTTTTAAATTGTGTTATAAAGAGACCAATTATGTTTTTCATCAAACAACAAACGATCCAGAGAATACAGAACTAAAGACAGAATATGCAAGCACCCCCTAAAACCATATTTGTGTGTGTGTGTGTGTGTGTGGGTGGGTGCGTGCTTGTGTGGGTGCGTGTGTGTCCAAGTAGTGATACGAAGCGCATGGAGGAGCTGTTCAGTAGAAACCAGCAGATGAGAGAACAGCAAAGGGTACTTACAGAAAACATTAAGACACTGGAAAACAGGTATCAAGACTACTGTATGTACAGTATATTATAATATTTGTGCAAATACATGTAATAATATGACACACTGTCACTTACTGTTGCTGTGTGTGTGTGTGTGTGTGTGTGCGCGTGCGCGTGCATGTGTGTGTGTGTGTACAGGTTGAGAGCAGGACTATGTGACAGGTGTACAGTGACCCAGGAAGTGGCCAAAAGGAGAGAGCAGGAATATGAAGTGTACCAGATACAGAGCCTTCAGCACATCTCCATACTGGGTAGCATATCTGCCTGTCCAGACATTTAGCCTGCTAGCTAGCTAATCCTGAGAAATGTACTAAGCTTCCAACAAACGTTGATTTGCTTCCTCCATTTTACATGATACTGCAGGTTCAATAAGCAACATATGCAAACATTTAATTCAACAATTCAATATATACTATCTTAGATGTTTACTCGTGAATTGTAGATTTAAATTGTTCAATATTTACAGAATGGGCTATTTTACAAGGTTAGCCTTGGGGTGAACTGCAATAGGTGTCAGCATACATATATATATGCATATCATTTACATAATATATTACACAACGACAAGCGTAAAACCGCTTACTAGCCCTTTATGTTACATGGACCTAAATATAGTGAAACTTCCACTTAGTAAATGGAAATACCATTATTATTATTATGCCATCACATTACTTCTCCTCCCTTTATCAAATGTTGTTTCCGTCCTTGACATCTCTAGTCTTTTGTTTGATCTTTCCAATCATCTTTCCACTTCTTCCTTGTCATATTTCATATTCCATCATCATCGCTCATCATGTGGACAGAGCTCTGATGGTGACATATTTGTTTATAGCAGGAGAAATTAACAACCTGAAAAAAGACAACAAGAAGCTCAAAGAGGAGGTCAGGAGTCTGCGAGGAGTATTAGTGTGAGTTCTATTGCTCTTCACATGCTTATTACATATACAGTGCCTAGGCCTCATTTTTCCATCTCCTATCAAACCTGTAGAGTTCTGGGAATGGCACTGCATGTGTGGGGAGACTCATAGACACACACATACATGCATACATACATGCATACATATGTATGCAAGTTACAAACACAAACACAACAGGCAAAACTGCACCAAAACACTGACCAAGAACATAACACTGTAAAATTTGCATACTGTGGCATTTGATGTGGTCTGTGTGTGTGTGTGTGTGTGTGTGTGTGTGTGTTTACAGAGGTCAGAGTGAGCAGTCCTCTAACAGCATCATCCCAGAAGTGAAACAAGTAAGATCTCCTGAGATTTCTTCACCACTAGCCTTCATCACTGCAGCGAGCAAGTCCTCCATGCAGATAGCAGATGGTGATGTTTTATTAAAAACCGAACCAGATCAAAGAAGTGAAGGTGAGTCACACAACGTTTTTAAGGAAGCAACCTGTCTCTATAGTGACTGTTCTCTCTGGTTTTAATTATGTTGTTTTATTAAATTCAGCAGAAACACAACACAGAATCCATGTGGTAAGTAAAGCGATCTTAAATCGGATTAAATTATCCCCTAAACCTAGACAATAATATAAATCACAACAATATATTTTAGATGGAATTTTGTACAAAGGCTTTAGAATTGGACAGTTATAGGTTGGCATATAGATACATTGAGTCAATCAATTGTTGTTAAGTATTTATGAGTATATGAACCGTGTCAAAAATTACTTAACCAGTTCAAACCTTTCTCGGTCAAATCTCCTAAAGGATTGTCTTGCTAATAATTCCAGCGTTATTCCTCTTATTACTTCCACAGGAGTCCACTAAGACAGAGCACAGTGTTCTCCGTGGAAGCTCTGCAGAGAGCAGGTGAGAGAATCAAACTAAATAGGCATGTAGCTCCCATTCCATCACTTGTACAATAAGCCTGCAAAGCAGTATTTCGTATGGTAAAATATTAACTCTAAATTGCTATATAGTAGTATTCAAATTGCTAATCCAGTGAAAGCAACAACATGTATTTGTATTTGCTGATATAATATTGACACTGTCCATTGTACTGACAGTATATTGGTGCACACAGTACAGTAGTAAAGAAATATGTCTATTATTTGGTATGCAAAGTTCCCAGTGTCAGCACTGTATGCGATCTCTTATGCTGTATGTGTTGTGTCCTTCCCATGTTGTTCAGAAGCGCCAGTAATGAGCCAGCACACCAGACCGCCTCTGTCCCTGTGCTCCCCCTGCTGCTGAAGAGCATGCCGTCAGCAGCGTCTGCCTCCGGTGGAGAGCACAACCACAGCAGGCACTTGCTGCACAGCCCTGTGCTGTACCGTCCCCGCCCCATCAAGAGTGGTACCCTGTCCCTGCCTTGGCCCATGTCTGAAGGCAGCGAATGGGTCACCCTCACTGCCTCTGCGGGGGGCGCTGTTGTGGTCCAGCCCAACCCCAGGCCCAAACCCAACCCACCGCACTACCCCAACCTGATTCCTGTCAACGCCAACCACAATGCCAGCCAGAGCGCCCCGGTTAAGCAGACTTTGTTTGGGCAGCGCTGGCCTAAGCCCAGTCCCCCTCAGGGCCAGCCCAAGGAGCAGCCCACCGCATTCAGGGTGCGGACCCTGTCAGAGCAGGGGCCCGCTTTGGGAAAGGTGCAGGAGTCTCAGTCCACCAGGGTGTTTGGAGAGGGACTCCGGCAGGAAAATGACAGCCCTCTGGACCTATCAGATAGAGCGCGGCCCAAACTTTCAGTCAGCCAATCAGTGAAGGATGATAATGAAGGGCAGAGATCTATCAGCGTTTCCAGGACAGACTCTTCAGAGAACGTGCTTGGATGTTCTTCATCATTCTCCCCCTCTGCCGTGTCTGCAGACCCAGCCAACCTACAGCAGGATGCTAATTGTGGAGCTGTTAAGCAGAAGGTAAATGGTAATTTCCAGTGTTCACTGATACAGCCTGACAAATGTGTTACAGCCAAAGGTTATAGCACACGAAAACATGTGGGTATTTCCTCCAGCCATGAATGAAACAGCAGTGCTGCTCTATATACAGTATGTTTCATTTAAATATGTGACTTGGACAGTGACCCGGAAGTGCTAAAGATGAAGGGTACACCTGCTTCCTGTCTAGCCTGTAAACAGAAAAATGCTTATGCAAGATAAATGTAAGCTAATACACTTTTTGTCAAATTCAATGTGTTGAAGATATAAACGGATACTTCTACACAGCCCTGGCTCTGTAAGTAGTAGCGTTAACAAAGTGGCCGCTCATATCAACAAAGCCGTAGTACTACACTTTGCTTCACAATGCATTTCAATGTGTGAGGCGGCGCCGCAGAGCGATACTGTTTTGATTTGGCAAGAATGATTGACCCTGCCTTTAATTGTCACAACTGGCTGATTAAAGTTAAGATGTCAAACTTGCATATACAGTACAGTACAGTACAAACACTTACCAAGCAGCAAATGCCCACACCTGAGAACAAGTGTAATCAGCCTGCACATCACAACAGGTACCCCTACCCCTCTTCAGTAGCACTTCACTTTGTCATTGTGATACACGTTTATTGTTCAGTACTACAGGTAATACAAAGTTTCAGCCTACAGGCTTACTTCTAGTCATCAAAGTGGAATGTAACCGTACCTAAATATTAAGTCATCCCACAGACGTTTGCTATGACTTTATCTCTACTACGTGGATCACTGGCTCTACTGGTACACTTCATAGTGTATGTATTCTCAATGTACTCCAGTTTGTTGTTGTACAGTATTTTATAGTATATTTGACCACAAACAAACAATAAACATGTTCAGAATATTAATATGACTAAAAGAACACTTTACATAGAAAAATATGTTAAAAGTTAATAGCATAACCTACACTGACCCAAACATACAGTATACACAACAGGTGAAGTCTGGTGTGTAGTTGGGGTGCTCTGAATTGTGCATGCTGCATGGCTGCAAGCTAGAGGTTAACTATGGGGAGGATGAATAATATAGCTCACATGGGAACGACTACCGATGTTATAGGAGATAAATGTTTCACTCAAAGTGCATACCTTTAATACATCTTCAGCGTGTGGAACTATTTGGTTTATACCATGGTTGGATAAAATATCTGGGTGGGATTTTTGCTCTCTGGATCTAGTTTTGACATATTTTGCACTTCGATAAGTGAATTTTCATTGGGGTCTTATGTCCATCTAATCAAAGGAAGAGGAACGCTCACAAAGTGGGGAGGCAAATGGGAAAGCAGAGCAATCCAATGGGAAAAAAGTCCCTGTCCTAACTATCTCACTGCAGCCAGGTAAAGTAAGGAATATGTGTCTCTGTGAATTTAAGTATTTATTTGCGAGGGTCTGTGTTGACAGTCACTGATATTTATGTATTCTAATATGATCTCTACTAGTGGTGCAGTTGGAGAATATTAATTCTACTCTAATGAATGTACCACCATCCTCGAAATGCAAGGTAATCTTATTGGTCCAATGTGTTCTTTGTTGTAATAAAGGTTTCTTTTCATGATACTTTTTCAGTAGAACTACGTTAAAGCAGGTGTGAACTTGTATCCTGTGACCCTGGCCTCAATACTGGATACACACATTGTGATGGAATAGAATGGAATATCCTTCATTGACTTGTTGTTACTCCAGTGTGATTACAACACGTTACCAACTGATTGGTGTCTCTATGGATATAGTTTTCTCATATTACACATGTATGCGCGATTGTGTTCAATGACCAGAGATTAAAAGCTAGGGTGCTTTGTTTCTATTAGAATCACAGCATACCTCAGAACTGTAAATATTGTCAGAAAATATTGCTGCAGTTGGAAAATGTGGGAATATCTATAAGAATGAGCTGCTTATGAGTAGCTTCTTGACATAGCCTTATTTCTAAGATTTAAGAACATGTTTTGAGCTACCAAGTCACTGATTTCCTCTTTACAAGACCTCAAGCGAATCACTGGTTGTAACTCAAACATCAGTGGTTGGTCCAGAAAAAACAGAGCAGCCTGTATTAGCCCGCATGCAGTCTATATTATGTACATTTTACACACAACTGGGTTTGGTCATGGTCACTTACCTTTTACTCACTACACATACATTTCACTTAGATACAATAAACTTGAGTTTGTAACTTAAAGTGTGTTTTACTCAGATGATATTTGTTTCCCATTAGCAGCTATTGACAACAGTGGATACAGAGAACAGCTCAGAGGACCAGGATAATGATAAGACCTTCTCTGGCTTGAAGAGAATCGTGGGTTCTAAAAGGAAGAGGTCATCCGCCACAGATTCTGACAGAGAATCTGACACAGGTAGAGTGACACACACTCATTTGGTACACGTACATGCCTTGTTTTAATACTTACAGTAGAAGCAACCACTTTTTATCTTATTTTAGGTTTTCGAGGAGATTCAAAAGCAGCTATGCTGTAATTGATGATTAGATTTGTGATGTCACAAATAATAATGCCATAATGTAAAGATGGTGTCTGGACATGAGACATGAGTGGTAGTAGGCCTAGTCCAAGAGGTCTGAACGTACAGTATGTCTGTCGTTACGGTCTCTTTACATGACAGTACATACAAGTCTTAGGAGGAGGTAGGTGAGTTAGGTGAATCAGGAATAGGTACACAGTGTTTGGATGGGGTTTACACATGCGCTTAGGGGCAGGAAAGGGTTTTTACAGTTAGAAAGAACATATGGAGGAGGTACATAGTATTTAACAAGTAAACCCCGGACCCTAGATGTAGCCTACTGCTCCATACGTTATGTTTATAGATCTATTGAATTCAAGATGTTTCACCTTCTCAGACATCCAGCAGGAAAAGAACTTCAAAAGCAAAGTAGAGACAACGGAGAGGACTACGATGTAGTCTCCACAAAGAAAAGGTAACAAATGGCCTGTCTGGAGGAGCCTTGAGGACTATGTACTGTTTGTATATGTAATGAGAATTTAGCAATTCACTTTTTTATTAATTGATGTAATATTCATCCAAGTAAAGGTTTGCTTCTCACAATTAATATAACACAGCATATAACATAGTAAATAGCATAGTTAATAGTGGATCGTCTACAGTAAATACAAATGCTTGTGAGGTGGTTGTTAAAGTTACAGTTAGAATGCCCTCAGCCTTTTAACACAACTAGAGCCATTTGTACAATCAGTAAGCTATAAACCACATTACATAAGAATACAGTTTGCAGATGTTAAATGCATATAATAACTACAGAATCTACCCTTACTTGTAATGGAAGACAGGGTCGTCCCAGCCAATCACATGGCCTCAAGCTACATGAGTATGGCTCTACTGTGAAGTAGGCATTGTGAAAGCAGAGGTGCCATCCACGTCTAGACAGTCAGTTTATATGCACAACCATGGTACAGTATGCATCTGTAACCAAGTAAAAAAGTCTTTCTTGATTTAGTTTATTATAGCCTAGTACCACCACATATTCCTACCATGTGATTCTATTTTGAAAACAAAGCCCTCTTCACAATACTTCATCACATATAACTGTACAGACATGTACATTAACATGTATTTTTAGTTACTTCTTTTCCCGTCAAGGTTGTCACTTTTGACTGACAAATAGCACCCCACCCATGTAAACTTATAAATGAAACAAGGAGAGAAAAAAAACATCTTCCTCTTCCCCTTTTTTATTTTCAGAATGCGTATTTTGCAAGTCTTAACTTTCCACTAGCAGCAATGACAGCTGCTATTAAGAACTTGGTGGATGGTATCAAGAGAGGTAGATGGACACAAAAATAGCATGTCCTTCTCCTTCTTACACAGTTATGTTCTTTCTGAATTTCTGAAATAGCTTGGCACAATAAGGTCCTTAAGTGTAGTTACCTTATTACCAATGTGACATAATTTAAAGGGTGACTTTCCAACGGTTGACTCATCCTAATGTAGCCTTTTCTGTTGTTTTCACCATCTCACGTGTATGCAATATAAATATGTTGTTGTCATTGTGTACAAAGAAACATTGCAAATAGATTGAGAAAATGTGACATTTGCTGTCACTAAGCTGTAAATGATTTTACCACGTTGTGTTAAATGTCTTGTTCCCTGAAAATAAAGATGAAAAGGATTATAATTTGATACATTGGCAGTACAACCTGCACTCTGTTTGAAAGCTCTCATATTCATTTGACAAGTACGTTTCTTTCCTGATCTTCTATGGTGAAAAGACAGAAAGCAGCACATTTTGGTGCCAATATGTTTGCTTTGCTTGTTTTGTACTGTTGTATTAGTAAATGTAATGGGTCTCATGTGCATTTCTCTGGTAAGAACAAAAGTACAAGTTATGAAGTAAAATGTAATATATTTTTCCTAAACATAAATATTTTTTTAGAATGTAAGAAATTTGGGAAAACAATGACTAAATAGTTACAGGTACAGTGAAAGATACACAACACACTGAGGCAGGATAGGATAATGATACGGGGTAGACTCCCATAGGTTCAACCCCTGATGTGCCTGGCTTACCTGCAAAAGCCCTTGAGCAAAGATCTAACACGTGAAAATTATTTGTGTAAAAAACCAAGCATGCTTTTGAGGTGTGTGCTAAATGTCTATTTGTACTCTAGACACAGTCTTAATACACACTTATGTCTTACTCACTTATGACTGTAAACACAATGATTTTATTGCATGAATAAACATGGAACCTTATGCCTACCTTGAAAATGTCTTCATTTGGTGTGTCATATTTGTATCGTGCTATCCATCCACTTTCTTCCCAAAAGGTTTAGAAAACAAGATGTCACATACAATGAGATTATGCATGGAGACTTCATTATACATGGAGACTACATTATACAAAATATTTGGCTGTTAATTCAGGTATAGAAAGCTGGAATAGCAACTGGAATACACACATTGTAAATACGCCTGCGATGTCAGATGGGATTCTCATGTCTGTACCTGTGGATATTACCCTCAATCTACCCTGAACAGAGATGTGCAGTACAGCTGTTTAATGAAAAGTAGGATTTTGTAAGATTTCTGTATTTCAAATCAGCTTGTGTAACAAGCTACATTCAACATACACAATTAAAGCACATATCCATCATGCATAGGCTACACATATAAATCCAGGTTAAAGTTGTGTACGTAGAATATGTATTTATTAAAATTCAAAGCTGTATGGTAGTTTGTAAGAGCTTGTATCATTATGCAATTGTGTTGTATAACATCCCATTTTATGCAGGGTATTTCCAAATGCTGAATATTTTCACTACTGTGCCCCCTCTGGTCAATACATTGCTTACCCACTTCCCCTTTAACATGTACTGTAGTTTACAAATTATGAAAGCATAGCATTTCCATGCATACAACATGACACCAGATCAGATTTGGTGCCGCTCCACATTGTTATAGACATTGTTATAGACACGTCAAATACTTTCGCAGGTGAAACAGCTGGGCTGTTATGGCTGCCCAGTAACCAGGATGACATAACAGATCAAAAGCTGCCACCAGGAGGGCTAGAGTCCTTCTCAATGCTCCTGGTGGTTCTGTTCTCTGACAGAAACCACATGGTGGTGGTGTTACCAGTGAGAAGGCTCTGCATGGGGACACACAGGTAGCGTAGCAGGCCTTCAGCATATAAGGCACAGCTGGGATAGGTTACGTCTTGACCTATAGGGTTAGGGTTGGAGTGTTGAGGCCCCCTACCACCGCTGTGTCGACTGTGGGCTTCAGTGTGGTTGGACCATGTGCAATATGGAAGAACATGGGGAACATTCATGGAAGACTCTGTATAGTGGAGTGTTTAACAAAAGTGAAATTCTCCTTTAATATTGCCAAAAGACCTGTTTTGGTTTGAGTTCACTTCTGTTCTGGAGAGTTAGACATACTTTTGTATATGTTTATCCCACAACTTTCCACCCTTATATTATTTAATTATTCACCTTGACTTATTAACTAAATAACTAAATACAGCATGTAAGATGTTTACATAATGCACACTAGTATACTAGCCCCACCTTGATCAATCATTAATGAGTGGAAAGAAGAAATATTGTGGTTATTCAATTCAAAGACATTCTTCCAGCCTTATGGAAATCCCCACACAAACATTCAAAAGTAAGGTATATAGGCCTACTAGCCTATACTGTATAAGGATATTTTTTCTCTGCATCTCTCAGTATTTTGTATCAGTAGTTTCTTATCCTGACATTTGATTAAGGATTACATGTGGTGAACCTAATTTCTATAGCTGATCTTGTAGGTGACCTAAAACAGTGCCCCGGTTAACGCCCACCCACTATTCTAATCTCTCTTCAATGTGACAGTGTGCACAGTCAGACAGGTCCCCAGACGTGGGAGAGGCACGCACTCTCACGTTCTCAGAATGTAAAAACATCAAAGTTTGTGTTTGCCTGTATTTGTTGTGATGTAGGACTCAGACTGTAATGGCGGTAGAGACAGCTAGAAAAAGCGAATATCTAAAGCTTGTCGGGACGACGGACCACTTGTTCCTCTTTCCCCTATAGGCAGATTTGCCGGGTTTGAACTTCCTTGTTGAAATTAAATTGTAGCCTACATCTACTGCACCCGGACGCGCGTCCACATCATCAGACAGAACCCACAGTATTATCGCAGGATGGAGCTGGACATAAAATAATCGAGGACTAATTTTAACACTTTACTCAATAACGATCGTATTCACATCAATTCGACCTTGGCTAAAACGAGGTGAGTTAATGATGGTGTTATGGTGTGTGAATTTGTGCTATCCTGGTAGGCTGTAAGATGCAGAGCGTACTTATGAAAAACTAATTACCTAAGTACCATTCTAGAAAAATACAATGTCCTAGTAGTCCTTGTATATAAACGATGCTGTTGCAACCAAAATAAATACATAAATAAATAGATAAATAAAATTTAAAAAAAATATCGAACCTTAAAAAAGAGGAACTCACTAGTTTTGCCTTGATCCTCTGCACACATGAAACTTGATACTGTGTGACATTGGCTATTTGTAGTCATCAAAACCTCTAAAGTAGCCTAACCTCAAATGCAGCCAGTAAATGCACATTCAAGTTGTACATTTATGACTATGTTCCATAGCCTTCTGTACAGTAACAAAACTTGTTTTTGTCATAGCCATATAAAATATTATACACATTTGAACATACATATTATGTTCAAACGTGTTGTACATTAACTACAACGTTCTCAACACCAAATGTAAACACCAAAAATAGACAACAAATGTTATGACCATATGAGTGGACTTTATTTATGACAGTAATTATGTGAAATAACATTCCACACATTACTGTACATCACAGTAATGTAATGTAATTCTAGTTTATTATTGCATGGATGTGCACAGTTGCTTGCACATGAAAGGAAAAGTAATCCAATGAAATTAATGTACAGATGTCTTTGATATTGTAAGTTTGACAGTAACATGTGCCAACTAGTCCAAGGTGTAGTGACTTAAAATCAACATCAAACCTTTGTAATTTGTATTAGTTGGAGGTGGTCCCATCATGGTCTATTGGGCTAATCTGAATGGTTTTACCAGGTTACTGTGTTTTATTGAATCATATCTGAGCATGACATTGTGTGTGTAGTGGAGGGGTAGAGAGTAGTGAAAGCCCTTTGTAGAGAGTGTAACTCAGAAATAAGTGTGATAAAGCAGAATTGACAGGGACACCTACAGTACTTAAACACCTATTTTTAATTGAAAAGAACAGAGTTTTTGTAGTTTACCCACAAGGCCAGAATAGCTGCACATGTATGTAAAAGTGTCCCTTTATAGAACATTGAGTACTGTATGCTGTAGCACTGTGTCTTTGCATGCACCATATAGACCACTATTGTGTTGAACTGGAGACACCCGCCATCTCAAACTGATAAGCAATCACCTAATGCAAAACCACCTGTGCTAGCTTGCATCACACAGCATAATGGGTTTTACATGTGAGCAATATACAAGTAACTTTCTTTCATTTTAGTTCTTGTATGCTAGTGTTCCATCTTGTATTTCCCCCAGTAAATAGTTTTTAAGAAAGTTGCTGCCTGTGATATGATATATTTAACAATATGAGCTATGTTTTTGGTATACTGTACAACCATTACAACAACCACTGGCATGTTTTATACACAGGTTGGTTGACAAGCAATAGTGAAGGCAAGAGGAAGTATGAAGTAGACCTTATAGTTGTCAAAGCAGTGTTTACAGTAATTATAGGTCCCTCTAGATTAATGTAATGTTATGCTACATTAGTTACAAAATCATTCAACTCTGACATTTGACATTTTCTCTCAACCTGCATTATAGTTGTTGTATACATGGCTGAGACTTCTAACGAAACATTCAGATTATTAGCAGAAGTACTGTTGATGTACTATTTCGTACATATTTTGTAGTGTTTGGTAAGCGATTGTAAGCTAAAAGTTTTGATCAAATTCACCACTATCTCTTTGTTGGCTCACTAGTTTGCTAGCTTACCATTCTCTGTGCGTACATTTTCAGACTGCACACAACAATTCCCTAGTCTTTGCAATGTGTATATCCAATCTGTAGGGCGGCATTTCTGAGGGAGTACTATATGGCATTGATGGGAGAGGTGTTTTTGTATTGATCAAGTTTAAATATCATCAAGTTTTTTCTCCAGAATTACTTACAAAAATGTCAAATTGGTTTAGATTTATTACAGTAAATATGTATTTTATAAAGGTTAAAATATTATGTTTTTACACGTTATAAAAGGTATTGAAACTGACATTGTGCATTTACCGCAAATTTGAACAAAGTGTGGAACGTATGTGTACTGTACGAACCCCAAAATAGGAACCTTTGTGGCTTTGCATCATTGTCATGTATCTATGTATACGTTATGTTTATGGTCAGATAGCCTAAAATACAATGAGCACACACAGAAATAAATCGTTTGACAGTTTAAAATCCTGATGCATTAAAGCCTCAAATGAAAATGCTTTTATGTTACTTATAATATTTGTTGTAGGTTGTTTTGTCTAGTAGTAATAGTAATAGTGTTAAATACTTTGACACTAATACACATTTCATATACACATGAAAGTACTGCATACGCTAATTTTGATGATGTTAACCTCCCATCAGCCAAGTGGCATTTTAAAACAATGGTCTGGAAATTATCTATTTACATACATTTCCATTTTAAATATATATTTTTCTTTTTAGGAATTTGTTTAATTTGTGAAATTTGATGGCCTGTAAAATGCTATAGAGAACATATTACTTCCTGTCTGCCAGATAATGATTCAGGCTCAATATTTAAATATACTGTAATTAAATCAACAATTAAATAAAGTTAAAGATTAAGTTCTGTTCTATAAGTGGCGATTCAGAAATGTTACATTCCCACAAGTGTAATATATATTTAAGGTAATTATCACAAATGGAGTTTAAAAAAAAGTCAAATGGAAACATTACTCTTTTGTTACAAATAAAGAGGAACATAAATATAGGAAGCATGTAACAGTATTATATTTGTCTAGATGTCAAGAGCACAGAAACTTCCTGTGCATTGCAGTATATGAATATTACACACCATGGCCCTGTACAGTTAAAATGGCTCAAGCCTATCTTTTAGGTTGACCTTTTAGTAATTTACCAGTTTCTTTTATCCAAATTGGCAATAAGTACATTTATCAATTGAGGAAAGGTCAATGAATCTGTAATGCACGTAACTAAACACATTCTATTAGAGGAGAGACATCAGCAGAGGTAGATATGTTACTAAGTATTTCAAGTTACATCGCAAAATAAATTATATACTGTAGTAGTTGGGTGGGTATTGAATCTCCAGCCTTTTGTTCTCACAGCAGCAGGAAGCTCATACCACCACTATCCCCATGAAAAAACTTAACCTGTACCTGTAAATCATGGGCCTGTTCAGCAATTTGACTGTACAGGTGAGGCATTGAATTGAGTGTTGCTATTTCACAATAACAGCACTGACTCTTAGCATTCTCTGTGCATGTTTAACAAATAATCTGATACTTCTACACAACCATGTAAATAGGAACATAAACAAAATGGCAAAAACAAAGCTATAGTACCACGCTTTGCTTCAGAATGCGTTTTGATGTGTGGAGAGGCGCCGCAGAGGGATATTGTTAGCAAGTGTTCTCAGAAATGACTAACCCTGCCTTTAATGAAAATATGCATATTTTATATAATTTACTGTATATGTGGGCTATGGTACACCAATATTGTCATGGGTGTGTTTCGGTAATACAATATTATTACTATATAATATTATCATCACTTCCCAATCTCTCGTGAATTGTCTGGCTCACATAGGTATAGAGAGCATAATATTGATGATTGTGATGAATGATGATACTTCATTCATACATCAAGATAGAGCCTATGTGTGTACAGTATGTCATAGGTCAAACTACTTGCCTGGGGGATGAATAGGTGCATACAACCCTCCCCTCGTGTCATTATGTGTTTTTAGTAGGGCTGGGAGTTGATAAAAAATGACTAATTAATCGAGCAAATTGCTGTGATTAATTGCGATTAATCACCCTTTTTAAAATTTGTTTTTAATTTTATGGACAGGACAGTATAGAGAGACAGGAAGCAAATGGGAGAGAGATATCGGGGAAGGATCTGGAAAATACATCAGGCCAGATTGGAACCCAGTCCCATATGGTCATAGAGCTAAGCTATTGCTTGCGTCACTGCTTCAGCCTGAAAATAGCCTAGTAGTTTTTTGCTGCTATATTGTTTAAAATATCATATAGACACATTTTAAATCACTAAAGAGGAGACCACTTATAGCTTAATTTCAAAGAGAATGGGAATAGATACACAATGCAAGCATGTGTTACATCTACTGCAGGTATTTAGGTAGAGAGCTATGGTAGCTGTGACATTGTCATGTGGAGCGATGTGAGACGGAAAAGTATGCACATGACGCGGCAATAATTGTGGATGAAGCCAACTAGAATAGCCGAAGAGAGAGAGAAGGAAAGGAGAGATAGTTTGATCGATGTTAGTAGGAGACGTTTTTATGTGAATGGCAACTTAAAAAACGTTTTCATGGTTTGGATCAGAAGTCTGGAAAGTAACACACAGAGAATCGAGACCACTTTCACACTAGCACAAAGACAGAACCAATAATGATACAACATTCTATCCTGTAAACTCGCTAGTCGCCACGTCAATAATACCTGGCTATAATGTATGTCTACATAATGTAGCACTGCCATTTATTCCAACGCGCCATCAAGAAACTTTAATAATAATAATAATAATAATATAATAATAATAAACTTTATTTGTATAGCACCTTTCATACACAATGTGCAACTCAAGGTGCTTTACAGTTAAAAACATTTGAACAAAGGATGAAGGGAACAAATGCAATTAAACAAAAAGAAATAAGAAATAGGTAAAAGCCATGAGAGAAAAAAAATTAATACATTTAAAAAAATTAAAATCATTATTGTATTGAAGTTTGGTTGGACTCTAACCCACCGGGACTCAAACCCAGGCATTTGGTGGGATTCTAACCCACTAGGACTCCAACCCAAATATTCCACCCCAATTATTTAATTTTAGTGGGACACTAACTCACCGGGATTCCAAACCAGGCTTTTGGTGGGATTCTAAGCCACTGGGACTCAAACCCAGGCGTTTAGTGGGACTCTAACCCACCGGGACTCCAACCCAAGCATTTGGTGGGATTCTAACCCACAAGGACTCCAACTCAAATATTCCCAAATTATTTACCCAGGCGTTTGGTGGAACTCTGACCCACCGGGACTCCAACCCAGGAGTTTGTTGGGATTTTAACCCACCAGGACTCCAACCCAGGCGTTTGGTGGGATTCTAACCCACCAGGACTCCAACCCAAATATTCCACCCCAATTATTTACTTTTAGTGAGATACTAACCCACCGGGACTCCAGTTTTTAAATGAAAACTTTCCTTGTAAAACTCTACTGTTGTTGTGGGTGATCTGAATAAGCATGCTCATTCATAACAGGAAGCAAATAAAAGGAGAGAGAAATAGAGAAAAAGAGAAAGAGAGAGAGAGAAACTTCTGCATCAACTGTGTTAATATTTTTTTAACATGTTAAACATGTCAAATGAATCGTTAATATTAACGCGTTAACGTTCCCAGCCCTATCTTTTAGCAATAATGTGACACACTGTACCTTTAATTTTTTAATATTAAGACAATAAATATAATATTTAAATAATTAATTTTTTGTGACTCCCAATCCCAAACTGACATAATTGCAAAACAAAAATGGCAGAAACTCACAAAACATGTTTAGAATTAGTTATTGTTGCATCTGCGTTGATCTTGATGTAAAGATGATGATTTGATAGTTAAGCCATGGTAAAATGAGAACCCTTTTGTGTTTTAACATGGCCTGCTGGTGCAGCATGTGCTGTAGATCAAAATCACATATCTCTGTTTTTTATTTATGGATAATAGAGACCCCTGGATATACATATTGTGTATTGTCTTACACTATTCTGTCCACCATTTTGTTTCTGCAGTCCCCATAATGGGGTGTGTGGGCTCCAAAGAGCAGGAGAATCTCAGCAAAGGGATTGTCAAGGATGAGACTCACAGCCGCGCTGTCAATGCGCACTATGTCAAAGACCCCACCACAGGGAACTCCAAAGCTGTAAGTGAACAGAAAGGGATGATACAAGAAAAGCCGGTTAGAAAGAAATAACAAAAACATAAATAAATGCTAAAGT
This sequence comes from Forbesichthys agassizii, assembly GCA_026546735.1. Lineage (NCBI taxonomy): Eukaryota > Metazoa > Chordata > Actinopteri > Percopsiformes > Amblyopsidae > Forbesichthys > Forbesichthys agassizii. The sequence goes on along the minus strand of JAODLL010012846.1, from coordinate 2,488 downwards.
AGAAGTAAAGAATAAAAAAATAAAGATGTAGATGATGGAAACATATTGAACGAAAGATGGATTAAGTAGATAAATAAAAATTTTACAATGAAAAGGAAGGAATAAAGGGGGTTCGGCATCCGTTTCAGGAGAGGAATATTGCTTAATGTGTTCCTGTAGCCTAAAATAACTTTGCATAATGACCAGACTTTGATCTTGGCTAATCTAGCTGCAAGTGTGTTTCTCGTATACATACTTCCTGTGTGACATTCACACTAAATTAAAAGAGGAAGTCAAAATGCTGCACTGGAACACACACATCTTTTAGTAATCATTTTAAAGTGAACATTAGACTAAATATTCATAATTATACATGCTTATTATTTGTCACTGTCATTAGTGTCAAGTCGAGTCTAAATGTGGAAAAAAAAGGCCAGGTCAGAAAAAAATGTATGAGTACCAATTTAACAGGATGTGTAAATATTTAATATGTTTGAACTTTTTATAAAATACAAACTAAGTCAAGTCTCAAGTCATTAGATCTCATGTCAATATCTCAAGTCAGGTGAAATTTCCCTGGATGTGGTCATACATATTACTGCTTTGTTCAGCTTGATGTTTTTCACCTCTGCTGTAGCAATGCAACTTCACTACGAGCTGAAAAGCTGAACATAAACTAGCACCTGCTTTTTGAGGAAACAACTGTGACTACATGCAAATGTACAGTAGCTTCACAATATACAGTATGCTACAGCATTTTCTACACTATTGGTCAGATTAAGCAAAAGGACTTCAACGTTTTTCATGTTAAAGACCCTTTAGCTGATAGAAGTACAGCAAAGAGACCCCTATTACATATTTTATATAATTGTGTTATTATATCAGGCAGTAATGTGTAGGGTGGTCTATATTACCATGTATGAAATTATTATGGAATGGTATACTGTATACAATACTAATTTAAACCATTTGGAAGAAAGACATTTTATGGATTTCCTGCAGTACCTCTGAGGACCCTCTAGGGGTCACAGACCCCCTACTGATGATCACTGAATTAAGCCATATTTCTTTCACTGATTTGACATAGTACCAATATTAAAGGTTTTAGCTATCAAATCTATATAAAATATAATCTGATATAAATACAACATGTATATGTGGAAATATAATTTCTGTAGGGGTTAATTCCTTTTTCTAACTTGATTTAAATGTTTGTATTTTTATTACAGAACAGAATGCCATCCAACTCCCCAACTATAACATCTGAAGGTAAATTGCAAATAGAAAAAGTATTGAAAAGCAAAGTTATAAACAAGAAATAGGTAAGCTGCATTGAGTGAGAAAGAAGACTGGTTTAATGTAAAGTGGTGGAAAAAATAAACCTTGAAAATCTCATACATAGCGTAGACCTGTTTTCAGGGGAATCCACATCTACCTCATGTAGTATCATTTCTCATGTATTGCTCACAGAATTGAGACATTTTGATGGTAAGAGTTTTGATTATAGATGGGTTAATAAGCTTCACCTGCATATATGTTCATTTTCAAGAATTGGAAGTAAAGCATACACAAGGTCTCAGACGTTTCTCAGACCCACCCCCCATAATCACACCTGCCACTGTTAGTTTACAATAATTTTTCATGGTCACATTCATACATTCCTTTACATTTTAATGTGGAACAAAATACAATATAAGCGTCACAATGTCATCACCATTGCGGCAATAGGTGGTACCTAAATATTAAATTAAATATGTTAACGATAATAAAAATAACATGTTCACAATTCTTGACTGTCTTTGTCTTAAAGGGGAGAGCATTGCCATTGCATTGTTTGACTATGAGGCCATTCACGAAGGAGACTTGGGATTCAAGAAGGGAGACAAGCTTAAAATCTTACAGGAGTAAGTACTGTAATACTAATGTCTACACACAAGACAAGTCACTAGAGGTGTAGGTGGCTCTAATTAAATGCTGTAGTGTTAAATTATTTCCTACAATAGCACAGATTATTTTATGGTTTCCGATTGCCCCTTACTTTGTACATTGTCCCGTTGGTTCCCTACCCCGACTCGTTCCCTCTCTCCATCTTCTTCCCCCCCCCCACTCTTTCTCTGTGTCTCTCTCTACAGGTCAGGGGAGTGGTGGCGAGCCATGTTAATCAGCACAAGTCAGGAGGGCTACATCCCTAGTAATTATGTAGCCAAGGATACGCTGGAGACAGAAGAGTAAGTACATTTCTTACATTTCGTCTTTTTTTGTTTGCTCCTTTGGATAACAAGGATTTGAGTTATGTTTAACTAAAATGTTCAAGTTAAAGGAACACCTAATTTTGTGCCTTCTTTATGGATGAAATGGCTGTGTTGAATCTCTGTGACCACACCTGAGCAATGAAGGGCTGTTTCGAACATCAGCCGTTGTTTGATGTTAAATCTGTCACGGTTCGCGGCCGCTCCGGCAGCAGACCACGCCGAGCCACCGGTTCAGCACCAGACAGCGTCCCCAGCAC
>JAODLL010012835.1:27500-29030 GCA_026546735.1 Forbesichthys agassizii | reverse complement strand
TATGTGTATGTATATATGTATGTATATATGCATGTATATATGTATATATGCATGTATATATGTATGTGTATATATATATATGTATATATATATATATATGTATGTGTATATATATATGTGTATATATATATATATGTTTGTGTATATATATATGTATATATATATATATATATATATGTATGTGTATATATATATGTATATATATATAATGTGTATATATATATGTGTGTATATATATATATATGTATTTTTGTGGCACTATAGACATACATATACAGTATTTTGTTGTTAGTAGATGATCATGAATAGAGCAGCTATTAACTATACTATGTTTACATTACTTTAGTTAGATATATCACCTAAACTGCAACATGTGGTCGTCAGGTGTGTGTGCGTTTGGATGAGGAGAGGAGAAGCGACGAGGAGGTGCGGAGAGGGCTGGAGAGAGAACGGGAGGAGCTCAGGTCACGGCTGCATGATGCCACCAGTGAGGTGAGGGGTCAGAGTTCACGACTTAACATTCGGAGAGAAAAAAAAAGAACCGCTCTAATAGAACTCTCTGTTCCAGATATCTAGGCTGGAGGCCATCATCCAACAGCAGGAGGTCAAGGAGAAAGCGGTGGCACCGGATGCCCCGCCCACATGCGGGCCACAGTGTTCCCGGGCTGGGGAGGAACTGCGCCAGGCCCAGAGCCGCCTGGTCCGGCTGCAGGAGGAGGGGGAGAGGCAGCGGGAAAAGCAGCATCGGGAGATCGCATCCCTGCGGGCTGACAAGCACCGGCTGGAGGAGAAGGTTCTGGAACAGAGCCGGCTGAACGCGGAGAGGAGCCTACTGGAGCAGAGCCAGCGAAGCACCGAGGGCAGGATCAGGTGACTGCAAAGACACGGTGAAGGCCGGCGGCAAACGCTCGGCGTCGTTCGGCCGCGCGTCAAGGACTGCACTCTGGTAGCGTTCAAAACGTATTGCAAACGTAATGCAAAGGTTCTGCGGTCAGTTGACCGCAGAACCTTTGCATTACAGGCTTTGTTCTATCTGTTCTAATTTATATTGTATTTTTATTGGGAAAAAAATAACCTTGAACTAGTGGTTGTTTCCCAGCCAAGAGCTTGTGGCTATTATTCCCAACATACCTGGCCTACCTGCAGGCATCCTTGTATAACCCCTACCTGCTCCTTACTGCTTTGGATATAACAGCATCTGCTGAATGACCTAGTTGTAAAGAGAACACACTCATCCTCCTTAAAGCAGGGCCATGTCCTATATTAAAGGTATCATTTTGTCAGGAATTGCCTTTGTGGTTGAAACCAGTGTTATAAACATGTTTGTATTTATATTCATTAGATATGAACAATTTGTGTATTAGTTCGTGGTGTTGAGGGCGACTAAATTCCCTCTTCTGCACCCCTAAAAACTCTCCTTAACCCCTACAGTCACACGGCGTTGCACATCAATTGACACATTTATTTTTACATGTAGACTAAATTATTTATATACACAGGCAAGGTGTCCTGTTGCCTCAAAGGCAGTTA
>JAODLL010012835.1:0-22500 GCA_026546735.1 Forbesichthys agassizii | reverse complement strand
CCCTTGCCAGGTATTGTGAGACAAGTTGGAGTAGATTTCCGTTGTTTCTTTTCCATTGTGCCCTCCTCTGTGTTTCCCTTTGATTTACTTTTTCACTTTTAGCAGCTGCTTTTATCCAAAGTAAATATAAGTCTGACAAGGAGCAGGTAAGGGTTTGAACCCTTAGCACCATGCCAGACCAATAGACTGCCCTCCAAATGTCTCCCCCTCTCCTTCATCTTCTCTCCTCCAGGCTGACACCAGAGGAGTCTGAAGCGGACAAGGAGGAGGAGGAGGAGAAGACGGACACGCTGAAGAAGACCGACGCTCAGCTGGAGGAGGAGGCCCAGCGGCTGAAGGAGGAGGTGGAGAAGCTGCGGGTGGAGATGGAGAAGCTGGAGGAGTCCCAGAAGCACTGGGAGGAGAGGAGGGAGGAGGAGATGAAAGAGGAGGAGGAGGAGCGCAGGAGAGAGCGTGAGGAGGAGAAGCGGCGGGAGGAGGTGGAGGAGATCAGGCGGGAGCACAAGCGGGAGATGCAGAGCTTGGTGTCGGAGTACAGCAGCGCACAGACACACCTGCACGCTCGCATCGCCGCCCTGGAGGCTGAGTGAGTTACTGCACGTGCTCGTGTGCACACACACACAACCCTTAGATTAGCCGTATATGCTTCTGCGTCGAGTTTATGTCTAGCTTAAGTCTAGCTACTGTAGCCTAAGGCTTATTATACTTCTGCGCTGGTCTGTCGCCACGGGGACCTGTGTGCGCTATCTGCACATGTGATTGATGCGAAGCCCCCCAGTGTGCAAGTGCCTCGGCTTGTTTATACGCCAGAATTAGACGTTTTTAAATGAACATATACAAATATTTCTTTCCAGCGAATCTCTTAGTTACACCAACATGTATCATAGGAAACAAGTGCCGACACAAAATACAAAATAGTATTTATAAATGACTGCTTTTCGCTGCCCGTAAAATAAGGAAATACAGCAAAGTCTTGTCATGTTCAGGTGTAGGCTAGTCTTGGTTAGTAATGCTCAAGCAAGACATATAAACATGTTTCTGTCCAGAAAATCTAATAATTATACCAGGATTGTTAGAAACATTCCTAATTCCAAAGCACTACTCTGGCATGGGCTTGCAATGCATCCACAAGACTCCTGCGTCGAATCGACAGATGATCATGTAGTACAATCTTTGGAGAGGTGCACGTCAGCCCCACCCTACGCCGTCGTAGGGTGACGCGTAGTTTACGCCCTGTCCGTATGTTACGCCGTAGCTCTGACGCAGATGCATAAATGGGCCTTCAGCGTCTTGATACTGAGACGAAAATAGTGAGCATATATATATATATATATATATTACCGGTGCCCACACTTTACCCTCATAAGACCATCATGATCTAGCGAGCTTCAATTACATTTTGCAGTGAGTATAAGTCAGGAACCCCTAAATGCAAATACATTTGTTGTCCCTTCAGACATGAACAGCCATTCAGCTGGCTAATTGGCTGTTAAACTGAAAATGATTGGTTAAACATACTGATTGGGTGAGACAAAGGTACAGCATATAATCCAATGGTACGTTATTAAAATGTATTAGCACTGCCTTTCTAACATACAATTGAGGGGTTCCAGACTGATTGCGAAATTAACTTGGAGCTAGCAAGATCAGGATGGCCTCACAATGCTAATGCTTGCATGGCAGAGGTGACAATACAGGCTTCAAATCACGCTTTGTTGTTTTTTACCTTTTGACAGTAGACTTGCTGTGGCTGTCCTAACCATCTGACAGCAATTCACTGTGATGCAAAGCCTCTTATCGTGTATTCCTTGTCAAAGTGAGGATGTATACACAAATGGTGATTGACAGCTGACAACATCCTGTGGGAGATATGTATAATGCTAGGCACCACGGAACTTAACATGCTGCGTGCGGGGTGTGTCCGAATCGAGACATGCTGTAACCTAACAAGCTGACGAGAACCTGCCTCCACTCTTCAAGAGGTTCGTGTGTGTGTGTGTGTGTGTGTGTGTGTGTGCGCGCGCGCATGCTCCAGACTGCGTGAGAGGGAGGACAGATGTAGGAGGAGGGAGCCTCGATGTGAGGAGCAGCAGTTGGGGCGACTTCAGGAGAAACTCACGGAGAGAGACCAGCTCATCAAGAGATTAGTGGTGGGAACACACACACACACACACACACATGATCGCTAATTCTGCGTGCTCAGATTTAGTCATTACACGTGGGCTTCTTAAGGCATATGGAGACGTGTTATTGTGATTAGAAAACAATGCTGATTATCTTGCCATGTTTGTGGGGAAGGCATTGATGGCATGTCATGTCCTGACACACACATGACGACATAAGGGACACTATGTGTGATTTTCAGCTTATTCTAACCTATATCTGACAATTGACTTGTTTAATTTGTTACTGTGGCCTCTGTTGGGTTCTTAGTTTTAAGTGTAATGTATATGTGTAGTGCATAATAACGGGGTTGGGGTGAGGTCTAATTTGAATTCACTCATGAATTGAAACTTAATCCTAGTGCGGTATTCATGTTACTCAGCCATTTGTGGGGTGGGGTGGATTGCATTATTGGGCTTTTAAATCTACATCAATTATTGGTCTTTTGGTAAACATTAATAATGGAAATAACGGAAATAACAAGGGTCAAGTAAATCTGCATTATTGGCACTGGCCACTGGCTCTAAGACACCCGTCAGCCAGTGGAAACAGTTCAGGTCTGTTTAATATGTTCAACCTATATGTCCCATGTTATCAGTATTATTGTTGTATATATATATATGTTGTACAAGCACAGCCTGCAGCAGAGAGAAGGCTAACATACAAGCTAGTGAATTATTAGTCCAGTCACTGTCCTTTTCCCGTATCCTTCAGGATGAGAGGCATCAGCTGCAGCTCCATCCTCCCATCACCGGGGACAACAGCACCCTCAGGCTCCGTGACAACAAGTCCCGCCCTGGCAGCGTCACGCCAACCATGAGGGTGAGCTATATATAAAAGCTGCATCTTGGCTGTGTGTAGAGCATAATGATGTATTCATTACCAGGTTGTTTCCAGACAATGGATATGAGCCCAGATCTGGGAAGTAACTAAGTACAAATACTTAACTACTGTATGTGAGTAGCTTTTCAGTATCTGTACTTTACTCGAGTATATATTTTTCAGAAAACATTTTACTTTTACTCCTTACATTTTAACACAAATATCTGTACTTTCTACTAATTCATAAATTAATTAATTATTAATTAATTACATTTTCAAAACAGGCTGGCTAGTTACTGTAGTGTTGTTAATGCGTATTATTTTGCATATTTGCAGTCTTTCCTGTCATTAAGACCGACTTCAACCTAAATAGATTGGACAAAAACAGAAGAACACGTTATCCTTTGTAGGCCTACTGGTGCCTATTACATAAATTATGTAACAAGATGAAACAGACAAGAAAGGGTCTTTCAGATCATATTACGGAAACCATGAGCTCCACCATATAGGCTACTGTTATTCATTCAGATTTACCAGAATAACCTTTTATACATATGAGAGATGTAAAAAATAAGTGGCCAATCTGGTGACTATACACCATGTACATATTTAGTAGCAATGCTAGCTAACTAATCTTCTGCATTTAGCCACGAGTTCTCATCTACATCACATAACAGTGTATGTCACCTTGTGGAATACTTAGGATATACTATTTTGGCATGCCTGGTCCATCCCTGGCAATAACATACAACTGGAAGCAGCTGTGGTTGGTCTAATTGTTTTAAATTGTATTTAAAAAAATGTGGATTTGTAATATACAGTATTTTTATCAGATATTATGCCATTGCAATATTATGTTAGGGTTTCAAGTGAAAATTAACAGTTTTGAGTATGTTAACGTGCTAATTAGCATGTAGGTAGGCTACAAAGTTTTGGTGGTGGCTGAAAATAATACAATACATTTGAAATGATGTAGGGCCTACATTGAATGTAGTTTGTGCCACAGCAATAAAAATAATAGTTTAGCCCATACGATATATACTGCTGGTTTTCTCACCGTGTGGAGAGTTTTGGATAATAGTAATTGTAAAAAACTTTATTAATAGATAATAATTAAGATTATATATTTATATTATACACTATAATATACATAATTGATATAGTTATTACAGTATAATTTGCAGTTATTTATGGAGCTCAATGTAGGAAGGGGAAATGAATGGGTGTGTTCTGAAAATGAAATGACCGTGAATGGACCTTTCCGTCCTGTCAGACCACACAGATCACGCATTGAATAATGACAACCAATCAGATTGATACTCAATTGTCATTTCGGCCGTGAGCGGCAAAGCATGTGTGGCATGGCAACAGTAACCAAGGGGGATGGGACTTAGAGGCTGAGTCAGAAAGGTCCATTCCATTTTTATACTGAACATTTCTTAAGGCATTTTGAATGGTTTCTGTATGTAAAGTCATTTATTTATATAAGCTGTGTTCTGCTCTAAAGACTGTAGCTGTGTATAAAAGCTATATTTGACAGTAGGCATTAAGCACTGAGTAATGCTAACTAAGCTATATATGCTAACTAAGCAGTAGCCCATAGGTATGCTAATTAAGCAGTAGCCCATAGGTATGCTAACTAAGCAGTAGCCCATAGGTATGCTAACTAAGCAGTAGCCCATATGTATGCTAACCAAAGCAGTAGCCCATATGTATGCTAACCAAAGCAGTAGCCCATAGGTATGCTAACTAAGCAGTAGCCCATATGCTAACCTAAGCAGTAGCCTATAGGTATGCTAACTAAAGCAGTAGCCCATATGTATGCTAACCTAAGCAGTAGCCCATAGGTATGCTAACTAAAGCAGTAGCCCATAGGTATACTAACCTAAGCAGTAGCCCATAGGAATGCTAACCTAAGCAGTAGCCCATAGGTATGCTAACCTAAGCAGTAGCCCATAGGTATGCTAACTAAGCAGTAGCCCATATGCTAACCAAAGTAGTAGCCCATAGGTATGCTAACCAAAGCAGTAGCCCATATGTATGCTAACCAAAGCAGTAGCCCATAGGTATGCTAACTAAGCAGTAGCCCATATGTATGCTAACCTAAGCAGTAGCCCATAGGTATGCTAACTAAAGCAGTAGCCCATAGGTATGCTAACCTAAGCAGTAGCCCATAGGTATGCTAACCTAAGCAGTAGCCTATAGGTATGCTAACTATAGCCCATAGGTATGCTAACCAAAACAGTGCAGCCCAATAGGTAGTGTTAAGTGAATCAGTGTAGCCCATAGGTCATTCCTACTAATGCTAATAAAAGCAGCATAGCCCTATGTATGCTAACTACAGCAACTGACTGAAGACTGTTCCCTGTCCGCAGAGGAAGCGTTTAGAGGAGTCGCCTCCCCGCATCACCAGCAAGCCCAACGTGGCCCCCTACGACCGAGGCCTCCTGCACCCCCACCCCCCATCCTCCTCTCTCCATCAGCACTCCTCCTCCACCCTGCCCCACCCGTCCTCTTCCCACCCTCACGTCTCCCCCCACTACTCCACCTCCTCCCTCCCACACAAGCACACGTCCCCCTCCTTGCCCCGCTCCTCCCCCAGGTCCCGGGCCTCCTGCACCCCTCCCACGCCAGCCCCCACCGCCCCCCTGCCCATGTGCCCCTCCCCACAGACGGGCATTCGCTACGTGCCCCCGGCATCTCACGAGCTCCGCCCCCATCCACAGGCCAATCAGCCATTCAGGTACACTCAGCTAATTCACCGCTTCCTAGCAGGGGGGCGGGTTGTGTATGCTAATGCTTCTTGAACGCCATTGGCTATGGAAATATGTTAATCCTCTGAACACATCCCGCCTTCAAAGTGTCATTCTGCTGAAACAAAAACACATCTCCCTTCAATACCATAGGATGATTCTTCAGAAGCTTCGCCCGACACATTGGAAACTAATGGCCAAGGCTAGGATATTGTTGTTTTGTGGTGTGGTCTGCACCACACAACACAACATATCTTGTTTGTGTTTCTTATTTAAAATCCATACGATAATATCATGTGTCCATAATATTGTGTCCATGTGTCCATAATATTGTGTAGCATATTATCTAAGGGGTATATCCTTATATTGGAAACTTCCATAGTCAATGCAATCAACGTTTTTTAAAGAATAAATTGGTTGGAAAAATTGTGACAAAATATTGGTTAAATTACAGCCATTTTAAGTTTAGCTTAGTGATAATAGTGATTTAAATGACAAATGTTATTTTATTTATTTATTTTTACACTCTAGCGGCATATGTATTTTTATTTGCTTAAGATTGTTATTTGAAATGAACTCTATCAAAACAAAACACCTCTCCATTCAATGCTCTGAGAAACTCTGGCCCCTAAATTGGACAACACTGCCAAAGCTTGGATAGTGTTGTGTTCCCATTTACAGAGCCTGGGCTATGTAGACACCAAGCCCTATTCGCTGAAGTTGCTTCGCTTATGGTGCAATCCGTTATACTTGGAACAAACGACCTCTGACACGGAAAAAGGCAATGGAGTGCTCATTCAGGTCGGAAACTCGGGCAAGATTTCTCAAGCCCGAGTTCGCCGATATAAACACACATGACGACACAGCAATGTGGTGGCGTGGGAGCACACAGTTGGCAAAAACATCTTCAATATTCCTACTTCATACAGGGTTTGCGTTGTGAAACATACTGTATTTGCAATGCTGTAGCCTACTTCTTCCATCTCTTTTAGTGTGAACTTATTAAATCAATAGTTCTAGTGGTAGCGTTTCTCTTCACTAATGCTGCTGTGCACCAATAGCCAAAACTGATTTGTTTTCGGTAGATCCTTGGTGAAGTTTAGAGACCTGTCATAAACATCTGTTTGCTGCGGACATCCATGTTTTCCCAAGCAGATGCACTGAAATGACAATTTAGATTGAAAGTCAGACTACCAACTCGGAAACAACTATCTTCCGACCTGCAATGGATTGCAGCATTAACTACCCTTGAGCAGTCATTGACTACCGTTAAATGCGACCATCTTCTGTAGAGCCTTTAAGTGTGTACAGACCATGGTACAGAAAGTATTATACATCATAGTTAAACTAGTCTGTTTGTGTGTGTGTCCTTTTTTCAGGGGTCAGTATCACTATCTGGAGCCACGGGGAACTGGGACAGAAGGTCTTAAACAGGAGTGGTTCACCAAATATTTTTCTTTCTAAACACACACACACACACACACACACACACACATAAAACAAATACATTGCGCCATATACCGGGCCATTGCTTATACATACCAGATTGTTTCACACATTCAGTTGTAAAAAAGTTTGTGAATCCTTTGGAGGTTCCTGTATAAATTGGTCCCAAAATTCCATTTGTTTTCCCACTAACAGTAACAGTTAATGTTCCAACACAGTGCAGTGTTCTTTCATGTTATTTACACAGAAGTAATGTAGGCAGAAGACATTTTGATTTATATTTAATAATTGTAAAGTAAATCAGCCCATTTGTATGTTTTTAGGATCATTATTATTCTGCGTGATCCAATTCATCTTTCTCATGACAGTTTGCCCAGTGATTTCCACAGTATCCCTTCCATGCCTTCTGGGATCGATTTTGACAAGGACGTTTTACTGTTACTCCAGCAGGACTGCGTTCAGCTTTCCTGAATGTAGCAGTGTTTGAATTGAACTTCCATAAGAATAGTGCTTTCTCTCCAACTCTTCCATCTTTTAAAACTAGCTCACTTAACTTTGGTATAATTTCAGTTTAAATTGAACAATTGTAGAACATGGTGCTGAATGCTGCCTGGATTTGGGAAAGCAATCTCCAGTGGCAACCACGCATACAGTATGCGAAGACCACATTTATAGAACAGTGCATATATGATTGCATGGTCATTCCAAAGGATGTACATTTTTCCCACAACTGCATGTACACAAGTACACAAAACTACACACAAACTATTCAAACAAGCTCCTCACCAGCAAAACCATATCCTGAACATTGCCTCGACTAAGTGCTTCTGAAAACACACTGCAGGATCTAGTTTGTAATGTTTGGGATGCCTCCTTAACTCAAGGCTACAAGTCTTCCTTTTGAACAGGTCAAACCTTATATGAATCAAAGCAAACATTCACAGCACAGTGTCATATTGAGAGGCAAGGCATCTTCATGTTCAATCAAGATCCTTCTACACACAATACTAACCATACAATATGAACCATACCAAAATGAAGCTTGTCTCAATGCAAAAATGTATAATAATATAATAATGAAGATTGAATAAAATATTTTGTTTTTATAAGTCTTTCTATATTTCTATTTTTATTTTTTTTTAAATTCTGGTTTAACACGGTTAATGTTTGCACAACATAACATTTATCATATACGAAAATGCAAATTAGTGTTTTTTAATTTTTTTTTATTGAGTGAAACATGTTAACTTCTAAAAAGTACAATATACACACGTTTTGATAGCATACAGTTCTAGTTATATGACATAGTTTTTACTGATTCCACTGTATAAATCTGGGGCTTTGTGTGGAACACAGGCATAATGACTACACTAAACCCTGCACTGAAACAGGTGCAACTATGCCCAAATGCAAATGCTGGTGATAAATTCAGAACAGCTATTTATATGTTTGTAACGTGGACAACATGGTTTAGGTGAAACCTCAGATTAGCTCATTATTAACAGTATTCCTCAAAGATACTTGTTCAATCTCAATAATAGTTACATTTATAAAATTAAAATTAAAAATGAGAAAAATTAGTTTAGTAGTCCCCATCATGTTCTATTCTTGGTTAGAACTATCGGCATATTGCAAGCTCCGCTTCAATGATTTGCTCTGCTTCCCGCATGCATGTGGGGGCACGCTGAAGCAATGCTCCAGCACCTCAGTGGCTGAGCTGTATCTGAGCACCTGGTCCATGAAGCACGCCAGCTCCTGTCGCACCTCCTTGATCCCCTTCCCCCCAGTGCGACGGTACTTCATCAGCAGCAGCTTGGAGCACAGGTAGTGCAGCCACAGCACATTAGAGTATGGCTTGTAGGCATTCCAGTTGTTGCTGGAATGAGACAGCAAAGAGCAAAGAGCGGAATGGAAGAACATTTAACGTCATTTCATCATTTCAAATTCAAACATTTCATGCACGATAATTAACTGAGCAACATTAAGTTGCATTTTAAATTCAAAGGCCCCTTTGAAAAAGGTATAGTCAGTCATTCTGGAGAAAGACTTTATATATGAACTCGATCAAAACAAAAACACTTCTTTCAATCACCCTTTAAAGCTATAACAAAGTCCTTCCTTATGTAGTGCTCCCTCAGAAGCTCTGCCTCACACAATGGAAAACACATTGCCAAGGCCAGGATATTATAGGGTCTGCACCACTTTGCATTCCTACAGAGCCAGGTCTGTGTAGAAACACCAGATCATGTTTTCAGTGCACACACACACAACGGTCAGCTAGCGGACCATGAACAGATATTCACTGAATTTGACAAAAAGTGTATTAGCTTTCAATCGCTGAATATACCTCATGTTTGTCAGCTGTACACACTTTCCCTAAACATGGCTGTGCAAAATTTAAATAGTTTTACTCGTTGTCACTGGCTGTGTATCCTTTTAAAACATACAACGGCCTGCTACACATTAGTTGATATGTCCTGGGTGCATTTATGTCGATTTAAAGTCATGTAGAGATGTCTTGAGTATACAAAATGCACACGGACCCATTCTCCTCCCTCATCAGCCTGTAGATGTCGAACTGGTAATCTCCTTTGCCCATAAACAGCTCCTCGTCCTCAGAGATGTCACAGGACACGGTCAGCCCATCTAAAGAGACACATGCACGTTGTACACACTCACAGTATGCATGTGAAATACGTCACATTCATTTTCAGTCAGTTTATCGTTGCCATGCCGAAATGCATTTACACAGACTCGTTCTGCTGGTCTGTTTTTCCATTTATTATAGATCATGGAAATTCCGTTTTGTAGTAAGTCCAAGTCAGGGACAAGTCAGAGAACTACGCCGGAATTCCACCGGGCGCTGGTGAGCTGTGTTCCGGCGCGAGTTTGTTTCATCCTCTCGAGGAGGAAACTTTCACCGGGAGAATTTTAGAAGCACAGCGCTGCGAGGCAGTGGTATTGGCGAGATCAACAAAAACGACTTTGCCTGTCCGACACTTGCTTTCACTCACTTAAAAAGGATTTGTGGTGTGATATAACTCTGTTTTTTAATTAATAAAATGAACCGATCGTCCCAGACGTGAAATCCTTCTCACTTCTGGCATCCTGCCACCAATGTAGTCGTGAAATACGATCGACAGTCTGCACACTTTGTTTTGCACACGATTTCTATCGCATTTTGTAATTGAGCTGCAGATTGCTGGCGGCATCCGTCAAAATTAGACAGCGCCTATATTTAGCGACGCAGAGCAGGAATGCTTCCGACACCCCCCGCGCCGTGTGTGGTGGAAGCGCAAGCATTGGCTAGAGTGGCCGCGATCAGCTTCGGAGGTCGCGTCGGAGCCGGAACGCGCACCCAGTGGAATCCCGGGGTTAGAGTGGGAACCCTCTACAATGGACCACGGTACTGACCAATTTCTATCCTGGAGAGAGAGTAGTCAATGATGCGGACTAGCACCCCTTTGGTTTCCATGGAGTGGCTTGTTCCATTGTGGAGAAACCTCCCCGTCTTCTCTTTGGTGGGTTTGACCAGCACGTTGCCCCAGTGCAGGTCTCTGCACAGAACAGCAGGAGGGATTAGGACACTATAGGTACAGACTACACATGTATATGTGTTTTATAAAACATAATTTATAGGGTTTCTCCTGTGTTTGTGTTAGAATATTTGCACTTTCTTGGAACTTTGCAACTCTGGGAATTGTATGGTATATTAAAGATCATTTATGATGTAAAATGTATAACTAATTTAGTCCTGACAGGATGTTCTATTTTATTGGCACTATCGGCACACGATTGTACACATTGTATGTTGCTTTGGATAAAACCGTCTGCTAACTGTTGTCAGTGTAAATGTATACGAACTACCTGTGTTCAAATCGCAGCTCCTCCTCAGCCACAGCCATGGCAGCGGTTACTTGGTGAAGGATGCTCTTTGCCACAACCAAAGAAGACAGCTTGACGATAGAAGCAAATGCCAAGGTTTTAAAAATACACAACGGTACAAAAGCATAACAACAGTCAACAGTTAAAATTGCAGAACTTCATAAGTGGGTACTTGAATCCATCTCATATGAACCAGCTGTGTGGTGTTGCGTTGAGACGCATGCATTTAGGCCCATTTATTCTCCTGCGTCAAGCTTATTTTTAGCCTATGACGTTAGCTACAGCGTAACCAACATACTTCGGTGATTTTTGCTGCATGAAAAACAAGGAGATGCCAGGAAAAGCCCTTGTCTTGTCATGTGTAGTTTGTATGCTAGTCTTGGTTAATAACGACCAAGCAAGACATTTCTTTCCAGCGAAACATATATTTACACCAGGATTGTCAAAGGGAGTCTGTGCAAGCTAGGAATGTGCGTGACTAGTCATTAAACGGTTAAATGCTGGGAACATCGCTAGTCTGCACCATGAATTCAAGTCGGTTAAATGTATAATTTTTTTTGTAGTGAGCAGTGGCTCAGTCAGTCTCTCCTGCCTCAGCCTGCACATGGAACACGCATAAATAATCTGTTGACGCTGCGAGTGGAGTTGGTAGCGATTGATTTTCCATGCCATCTTGGTTCCTAGTAGCGAGGGAGGTGGGACAATTCTAAAAGTGGCAAACGTTGATGTTGACTTTTCAGCAGATACCGGTAGTCATACAGAATCAGTAAAAGTGACGTTTCATAACGCTGTAGCCTGATACGTCGGTTACGCCCTATCCGTAGGCGACGCTGTAGCTTTGACCCAGAAGCATACATGGGCCTTAAGGAGGACTACAACAAGATGAGGTTGATGGTGCACCCTAACTCCCCGTGGGCCCACACGGTGCGTTTTGATTTAAGCTATCAATTAGAGGCCAATAGCGATGAATAGACAATGCATCTGAGATCTCATGTTTCATTTGCTCTGGCAGACACCCTCACATTCAGACAGATTTACACCCGGCCAATCACAACCGAGTATCTACTATCAAAAGCAATTTGAGCTGCAATTCTTGTATGAAAGGTGCTATGCAAATGATTATTATTATTGTTATTATGGGGCAGGCTTGTCAACGATGACAATGTGTCGATGTTTAATTGCTCTGATTGGTTGGAAGCCTATCCAATTGCATCCAGAGATTATTTGGTCTGTGCCCGTTGATAAATGCCCCTTGGAAATGGACACTGAACTGAGAGATCACAGACCAAACACATTTGGGAATGAGTGTGGCAATGCCAGGCTAGCTGACTCTTGCGGATGTGATGTGGTTCTTACAGTGCCGTTGCTGTTCTCCAGGTCACTGCCTCCGAACTCGAACTCCAGGACGAGAAACATCTGATCTTTCTCAAAGAAATCTGAATGGATACAAAGTCAGACCAACAAACAAATCACATCCGCATAAGACAACATTGAAGGCCTGGTATTTCTGTACTGTATAGTCAATATTGTGTAATATTTAAATGCTGTGGTTTCAAATGAAAGACATGGAAAGATAAAGACAAACACATAAGCAGGCATTCCTGACCTGGTCTGTCATTCTCAGAGCCCTTCTGCTGGTCGAAGGTGTCCCAGGCTTTGAGCAGGGCAGGAGGGTAGCAGCCTTGCATGCAGTGGAGGCTGCAACACAAATAAAGCACATCAGGTACTGTAGGTAGGTAGGTAGGTAGGTAGGTAGGTAGGTAGGTAGGTAGGAAGGAAGGAAGGAAGGAAGGAAGGAAGGTAGGTAGGTAGGTAGGAAGGAAGGAAGGAAGGAAGGAAGGAAGGAAGGAAGGAAGGAAGGAAGGACACACACTCCAAAGCAGCCAAGAGTACTTTTAGCATTGGATGTTACTGCCAACAATCTCAGACGGAGGGAGGGGGAGGAGAATTAGAGCGACTTACTCGTTAAGGCCAATGAAGCCGTACGTCTGGTTACGCGGTTTGTCTTTGAGGCTGCTCAGCTCCCTGGTAGAGGGAGGGGAACATGGTACATGTTGCTGTGACAACACCACATTTCAGAGGAAGAGGTATGCCGTGTTTATGCCAGGTCAACTTTGCTGAGCTTGTAATTGTTTTGTGCACAGTGCATAGTCGTTTATGTTTCACACCATTCATTCAGTCTTTATTCATGTATTTACATATTTATTACTGTGTTTCTGTATTCATCAACTAGACTAATTAATTGCTCGCACCACAATCACCAACTAGTCAACAGATCAACAGTTCCCGCCCTAGTTTACTACCACTGGAAGAGCATTGTAACAGTAACTTTGTTTAAAAAATAAATACTGCCTTCTAGGAACCCTGCCAATGCAATGAGGTCTGGGGGTGGTGTGGGTCATCCACGCCCATATGGAGGGCTCTGTGTCTAGCTGCTAGTTACTTGGAAATGATGATCTCATGGAGGATTTCTCCAAAGCTCTTCTGGTCTTCCCCGTTCACCTTCTCGCTGCCCTCCACCGGAATGACCTGTCAAGGACAAGCACATTGGAGGTAGCGCGTAACTAACAAGTGTGTGTGTGTGTGTGTGTGTGTACACACACAGTTTTACACACACACACAATACCTGGTTATAATAATCTCATACATTTCCAGAGCTGTAAATGGAATAAACATATCTCTAATGCATGACTAGTGTGATAATATCCCAAGGCATATAACCCCCCCTACACACACACACACCCTTACCTTGAGTGCCACGGTGTCTCCTGCAGCGTTGACGGTGGAGAACACTTCTCCGAACGTGCCCTCCCCTATCTTCACGCAGCGCTTCAGACGCTGCGGGGCAATGCCCTCCTCCCAGGACAGGGGGCGCTGCTGGCCACACTCAGCCCACACCTTCTCTGCGTCAGACAAACCTGCGTCCTCACACGTGGCCTTTGGCACGGCCTGGGACGCGGGTGGTGGTGAGAAAGTAAACGCAGGCTAAATATAGAAATTATTGTGTATATACAGAAGACATTTCTGCTGCTATTTAGCATATATTCATTTTTTTTTTTGTTATTGTTTGTTGTGTGTAGTCTTTGCACTGTTCCCATCAACACTGGCTGCTGCTATATGAATGTTCCTTAGAATTACTAGTGATGTACCAGAGTAGAATGCATCTATACGTGTATAATGTGTTGAGGTGGGGGGTGGGAGATATTAGAGATATTAGAATGCTTAACTAAAATAACGCAACGTAATGCATCTCTATGGGAGCACAAGTGAAACTACATTTTGCATTGACTTGCATGACATTCTAACTCAGCCTTCTGGTATGCATAAAGGGGGATCTTATATATCTCTGTTCTATAAAGCTTCCAAAACCCTAACCCTAGTGTGTGTGTGTACCTTGAGATCGCTCCTTATCAGCTGCGACCACAAGCGCTCGGGAAGCGGCGTTCGAATGGGAGTGGCAAAAAGATCCAGGCTAGAGTTGGAGCAGCGCGCCCATCTGGGGGTGCCCTGAGCGGAGGACGGGAACCGCTCAGGGGTTAGGAACGCTAGTGGCAAAGAGAGAGAGAAACGGGAGGGGCTAGAACATCTAGAACGTGGCACGGTAACTGCGGTAACATGGCACAGCGGTGCGTGCGGTACCTTGGGTCTTGCGGTGGACAGAGAGTGCGGCTTTGAGTCGACTCCAGGTGTGTGTGTTGGACGAGAGGTCTGCCAAGAGGGTGGTCCTGACTGGTGTGGAGAACACCACACCAGTGCCCTGCAAGAGGCTGTCCATCTGCAACACAACGCAACACGGAAAAACAGACCACCAGAACAATTATTAAAAATAAAGTTAACTAACAAACTGAAAATGTATGGGATATTTTACAGAAGTACTACTCGTGTAAACATTCAGACACTGATAATTGGCAACTTAAATGTAAACATGCTGCAAACAGAATTCCCTGATTTTCCATGATTTGACCCAGATAATAATCAAATTCCATGACTTTCCATATCTGGAATATTGTATATTTTACGTTATTCCTGAAATGCCACTGTATCGATACACAGACCCTAAGTTTCGTATATTATAATATAAATTGCACATGATAATACCATATTTATGACATGTTCAAATTGTTCATGTCAGTTAGTTAAACAATCACGTTTTGCAGAAACACAATTTATGTGAGATGAACAAACAGATGTTTACAAAGTTTTCCTTTGGGGACATATTGTGCATATTGGGACAAGTTAAATAAAGTTAAAAATTGCATAATATCTGACAATACGGCAATATTGGTCAAATCGCAATAATATTGTGACCAAGTATCGTGATAATATCGGATCGTACGCCTCGCATTGTGCTAAAAGTTTTGTGATAATATCGTATCGTGGGCCTAGTTTTGTGATAAAAGGTTTGTGATAATATCGTATCGTGATAAAAGGTTTGTGATAATATCGGATCGTGGGCCTCGTTTTGCGATAAAAGGTTTGTGATAATATCGTATCGTGGGCCTCGATTTGTGATAAAAGGTTTGTGATAATATTGGATCGTACGCCTCGTATTGCGATAAAAGGTTTATGATAATATTGTATCGTGGGTCTCGTATTGTGATAAAAGGATCGTAATAATATCGTATCGTGGGCCTCGTATTGTGATAAAAGGTTTATGATAATATCGTATCGTAGGCCTCGTATTGTGATAAAAGGGTCGTGATAATATCGTATCGTGGGCCTCGTATTGTGATAAAAGGTTTATGATAATATCGTATCGTGGGCCTCGTATTGTGATGAAAGGGTTGTGATAATATCGTATCGTGGGCCTCATGGTGCATGTATGTGTTCTTGTGTTGCATAAGATGTTCCCTACCATAGGCGGTCTATGGTGTGTAGAGAATAGCTCGTTGACGCTACAGTCCACCACCTTGGTCCGCCCGCCTCCCCGGGGTGCCGCACTGCTCTGGGCCACGTGTGTGCTGGTTCTGCCTTTGTCCTGCCACCGGCTCACACTCAGGCCGCTGACGCACGCCTTCCTGGTGGTACCGGGCCGATCTCTGGACACGCTCCTCCTTTTCTTGCCTTTCGGAGCTAGGGAGGCCTTCTTTCTTTTGGGAGGAGGCCCCTGGGGGTTTTGTGAATCTTTGCCCTGCAAGTCGTTGGAGCCGCTCTTGTTGTTCCCAGCCGAGGGGTCACTCTGGCCCAGGGCGTCCAAGGACGATGCCTCTGTGCCGTGGCTGCACGGTCGGGGAGGGGTCATCAATTTAATTGCCGCTGTAAACTTCTTGGCGAGACATTCCTCCTTCAGCTTGGCTGAAGGCGTCCGCTCCCTGTCTATACAAGGTTTAGCATCCACACCTTCCTGTCCTCTGTCTGGACTGTCTGTGGGGAGGGGATGGTCAGACTTGCCTGGACAAACCGTATCAGCCTCACTAGCCAAGCCAGACCTGCTACACTGAGCGCCAATTAGCTGTGATATAGACATTGGTTTAAGCTGGACGGTCCATTTCTTAGCGAGACAAGCCTCCTTTAGTCTAACCGTGACTGCTGCTCTCCTCTCTTCTTCGGATGGATTAGTAGACCGTTCCGGGTCAACGGAACAGCTGTTGTTGGGTGTCTCTGTCTCAGACATACACTCTGTACTTTTTTTTTTGCGGTGAGTAACCTCAATGGAAACGGATTGCATTTTCTTAGGCAACTCTTTGCTGGTGTGGTGGTCAGATGGTTGAATCCACTCAGCTGGTCTTGAAGGGGCAAGAGTTTCCTTATGGGTTAAGGGTGGGCTACTTTTTATCAACTGTGATTGGTCTGTGGTTGCATTGCTGGTCTTGGAGACACCAAGGGAACAGGACTCTTCCACAGACTCTAGATGGTTGGTGGTATGCTGGCTGTAGACCAAACTGGAAAGGTCCAGGCAGGTGGAAAATAAAGTTTGTCCATGAAGCCGAGACAAGACTAGCTTGTCCACTCTCTCTAGCTGCACAGTGCAGTGCTGTGACAAACATTTCTCCTTCAGAATCTCAACTAGCCCCTGTGACTCTGTTGTTGCAGACACAAAAAAGCAACTGGCATCAATTTCTTCATTGATCTTGCTTGCAGAATTGTGGTCTGAGGAAACTGTCTGCAGGATTGGAATTAGACTGCCATTTTGGATCTCCGAGGTATTATTTTGACTCTGTACTTTCTCACCACAGGGGGGTTTCCCAGTCCTGCTCTGCCGTTTCAGGACTAGAGAGTCCGAGAGCTCTTGTTCTTTCACAGACTGGCCTGAGGACGAGGCCGGCTTTCCCTCAACGCTAAGCTCCCCAGGAGAGGAAAGATGGGGTGGCGAGAAGGGCTCCTCTGGGGTGTCTGGTTCTTCTTGGGATGTACTCCAACCTATGTGGCTTACAGAAGTAGACTGAGTGGCGGAAGGCTGCTGTTTCCTGGGTATGATGCGCGGCCGTTTGGCGAACGGGTGCTGCAATGATGGCGTGGAGCAGAAGAGGGGCTTCCTGTGGCAGGGGCCGAGGCTTTGGTCCGCGCAGTCATTGAGGGAGATCTCCCGGAGCAGGGGGTTGACAGAGGAGACGGAACTCCCCGTGTCGTTCAAGGAATTCTCCGATTTAGAGATTTTTAACACAGAAGGGACCCTCGGCCTTGGTTGCCTAGCGGACCCATGGACAAAGTCGTCTGAAGAGTCAAGTGCAGTCACACGGCCTTTACGGAGTTTGGGTTTTGAAGAAAGTGCTCCTCTACGACGGGTGACAAAGCGGCCAACAGAAGGAATGGAAACACTGAAAAACACACAAAAAGGAAAGAATTTAGATAAGAAAACAACTAAGGTTGTGCCAACAGACAGAGTGAATTAAATTATTGATTACTTGGGGGGTTTCTTCTTTCCAGTCATAGTTTTACGCCGTTTTGGAGCAGACGTGTCTGCCTCGCTCTCGCTAGTGTTTGGTTTCTGCCTCAAGCCTTGTGAGAACTTCTTATTTTTCCTGTAGACACAAACACACTCAGATAATAAACAATATGCATTAGTGACTATTGAAACTGCAATATGTGATTAAGGGCTATATAAAATAAATTAACTTGACTTGAGTGACAGATGTAAACAACCTGCCATTATGCAACTATGGTATACTAATTTGATCAAATGTATTTGACCATTCAAGGCCCATTTTAGTGTGCACATTGTGCTTGTGACACATCAATGTGTTTTCTTTCCACTGAGTAAAGCATGGTGAACAGCGAATTAAAGAAAACACATAGCCTATAGCCCAATAACCTACCTTACCTTAATTAATAAGCAATGCAGATTGTTTTTGTTTCCATTTAAATGTAATTATTGAGCTTAATCTTCCCCAAATGTAATTGAAGTGTGGGAGTGGCGGTTAGGTTACACAATAATTGCCTATGATGCATCACTAACGTTAATTAGATATTTAATTAGTACATTGTGCCATTGTAATAACATAAAAACACCGAACAGCCTGTATCTAACGTCTATGCCAAATGCTTGTATTGCAAAAACCGACCTGGCAGCCTTGTTGCTCTGCTGAGTGGGTTGAGCAGAGGGAAGATGGGGGCTGATGTTCTCCTCATCACTGTACGCCGTCAGACACTGCATGGCTTTTCTCTTAGCGTGACGGCCTGCTCTACAACTAACACTGGACTCTTTCGGTCTGGGAAAACAAATACAAATGCAAATTAGGACATAGATTAAATAACATGCAACACACGAATAATATTAATGTTCAGAAAAGAGGGCAACGTAGATACATTATCGTATACTGCATCGGATATCAAGTTACAAACTGCATCAGCATTTGAAAAACTAACGGTACGGTATGGATACCTAGTTTTTGTATGTTTTGCTTGATCATAGATGAATACATCAATACTGGAATTAGCCGTGCTGTCAAATGCCTCCTTGCGGTTGTCGGGCGAAATCCACGCATCAATTCTCCGTCTTTGTTTGCCATAGGTCTTCATAAACATTGGCTTATCGCGGCTCATCATATCCGCTGTACGCGAAAATATACTGTTGATATAAGTGAAATACACGTAAAAGCAGTCGCCAACTCAACAATAGAACATTTTCTATTTATTTTTGCCAATGTATCTGTAAATTCCACCCGTCAACGTTTACGTCCCTGAACCCCGCTTTGCTTTCAAAATCCAGCCCGTTGATTGGTCTAAAGTCGAGCGCTAACTGCACCCTATTGCCACCTATCGGTCAGGAGGAAACGTGGAGGTGCAAGTGTTACTGCTAAATCAAACATCTTAGCTACACGTTCGGGCAGATCATGAGTCGTTTTGGCGTATCTACTGTGGTTTCCTAAACACTGGTTTATTTTCAACCAATGGTTTCGACAAAACATTTTAACCGCATTGAAAAAAATGCTTAAAGTATTCTCACTCAAGTGAAAACAAAGATATACGTGTTTAGTAGGGTATATCTTACCCTTACCACTGTATAGTATAATAGGATATACGTCTAACCTACTAGTTTAGACTGATAGGCTACTATTTTGCTTCAGTCAAGCGTGGTAGACCCTGCACACCAGCCGCAGAATGAAAAATGAATTAATATTTCCTTTATATACCCCCAAAAAAGTAATAAACAAAACCCCAACATGAAACCTAAAACCTTAAATAAACCCACCTAAAAATCAAAGCAGTAAACGAGTACAACCACCAGGGGTCCTCGTCTACTCACCATCAAAACAGCAGGATGCTTTGCCACTGCCTCTGCTCTGCCGTTACAAAGTAAAGACAACCCGTCTTTAATCAGTGAAACAACTGAACCTTTACTAAAATAGATAGAGAAATCAAAAGGGCATTGGCTATCACACACACACACACACACACACACACACACACACACACACACACACACACACACACACACACACACTAGAGATGCAGTTAAGGGGAGGTCTCCTGTCTCCTGAATTGTACATTAGTTCAAAATACCTTAATCAGTGTTTCTTCCTGGCCTGGCCTATAAATGGAGGAAACCTGTTCATTTCCAAGGCATCTGTTAGGCCTATATTATCAAGTCTGTGGGCTATGTACAGTATGTTAATGCATGTAAACTCAAATAGACTAGTTCTGGAGATCTATCATCTATGTATAGGTATTTTGCTCTGAACTGGTTACCATATTATAGAGACCACTTATTGATCAAAGAGTGAATAGAGATTCATAAGGAAAGGGAGAGGAAACAGTCTATGAAAATACAATAATGCATTTAACATTTCCATAAGGATAAAGGATAAATAAAGAACTTATGACATTTTAAGGTCATCGCTTAATAAATGGCACCCTGAGAATTAAATGAAATTATTATGTTATACATTACTATGTTACTGCGCAAATGTGCCCATTTACCATTTACTGGCTATATAACAATACATTACTTTTTACTTAAACCTGGACAGCTCAAAGTTCTGATATCTATAATTGCACACATGATTGTAGCTTATGTCTCTGTTATGTTTAAAACACATGACTTGATAGTAAGCTGTATGCAATTTGAAATAGTAGCCTATGTGCATTTGTTCTTAGGTCTATCCAGAATAGGATTGATATTGATTGTTGTATAATATGGTAAGCTATTGTATCAACCCAAGATTAGCATATACAACACCAAATCACAGTATCTCAGAAACATGGTTCTGCAAAAATACACATATAAGTAAACTAACTAATGGAAATTGTTGTCATCTCACACAATATACGTATTGTATGGCTATTATTATTAGGCTACGCTGTGATTAAAATAAAGCACATTTCTATAGAGAGCATGGGCAGAGTGGTGATAGGAGCGTTTGCTTCCGGGGCAGCCTAGTCCCGCCCCCTTCGGCGCACATAGCTGCATCTGGAACGGAGGAGAATAAACAAGCTGGGAGCGAGAACGAAGGGGAGGGAAAAAAATAGCAGCGCAGCAAAGACGTGGACCAGCACCCTGAAGGTGAGTGATGTGGTATGTCAGGAATCTCGCTTGAATCCGCGAGCTATACGCCGTACCTTTACCGTTTTCTCATATCGCCAGTGTTCGTGCAAGCGGACACGTTTAGCGATTCGCGGCGTGTGAGTAACTTTTCATCTTCCTCAGGGCGAAGCTTTGCTTTGGTGTCGGGGGCCCAGTTGCGTTGCAAAGTCGGAAAGGTGGAGGAGAGCAGGAAAGGAGGTTGCGGCGACAGCGCAGCCGTTCTTGACGCCTATATTAGGTTCGATGGTGCCAGGGGTTGTTACAAAACACGCTTGCTTGCTGGCAACGATAGCTACCGTTTACAGTTGTCTAGTAGCTCGTTTGTAAGGTTCGGGCACACTCGCGATTGTCGGGGTTCCCAACATTGTATGGTAAAAACAAAACAAAGCAGACGCGACAGGCGTTGCTAGGGTTTGGTGGGGGTGGTGGGCTATATTGTTGTTTTAGTGCGGAGATGCGATCTGCACCACTGTTATAATTTACGTAGCCAGTCTGTGTATAACTACCACACACTACTATTTTTTTTTTCAGCACACAGAACGACAAAAAGTGTGTGCATAATCTTACAGTCGCTTACTATACCTTAAATCCCATACTAAGCTGTGTCATGAGTTCCTAAGTGTGCGATAAAGGTGTTCTATGTGAAACAAGCAGTCACGCAAGAGTGTATCATCTCCTGATGTGTATGTGTTCAGATGGTGTGCACGCACTGCGCAGGCCCCGGAGCTGAGGTTCATAGTGAGGCTTGTATTGGTGCTGCGTGCTGGCAGAATGCAGCCAGTTAATTGTTTGCAGCCTTTGTAGGAGTTCTTTCTGCCAGGCTCAGGCTGAGACAATGTACTTGTGTTACAACAAACATGGACCCACTTAATTGCCTGTTTATGTTTCTGAGCTAAGCAAGCTACAGGATGGAGACTTTTTTTTTTTTGTGTGAATTAGCTGCCTGTTGGGGCTTGAGGATTGGTGGTGGTTGTTGTTAGATTGATATCAAACATGTTTGTGAGTCTCTATACTGCTGATGTGGTTTTGTTTGCTGATGAGTAGGAGTTGTTTTTGATCTTATTTTCTTTTTTTTTCTGAGCGTTTTTTCACATTCGGTGTCACAATGTCTGGTTTTGTAGTTGTTGTTGTTGTTGTTGTTGTTGTGTAAGAACTAATAGAGCATAGCAGCTATTTCTCTACGGAGATTGAGGCGGACCTCTGAGATTGTTGTGAATAACAATCGCACAGAATAGATGAACAGTATAACCACTAAATGACAATGACATTCTTGGGCTCTTGTGTAGTGTGGTCCTTTTCGAGCTACTTCCTATAAAACCCCATTGTAGCCATGACCGTGTGACTAACCAGGATCGTGGTTTGTGTTTGTAGCATTGAGTTGTGGTCAGTTCATTAGCGAGGGCTGCAAGACTGAATGCGTCAGTAATGCCACTGTGACAATGTGCACTGTCGGGGGGGGGGGGGGGG
>JAODLL010012824.1:0-13211 GCA_026546735.1 Forbesichthys agassizii | reverse complement strand
CCTGACACTTGGTGCGGAGAGCGGGGTTCGAACCAGCTCTACCTGACACTTGGTGTGGAGTGAGCGGGGTTCGAACCTGCTCTACCTGACACTTGGTGCGGAGAGCGGGGTTCGAACCAGCTCTACCTGACACTTGGTGTGGAGTGAGCGGGGTTCGAACCTGCTCTACCCACTGCGCCACTGCCGCCCACCTGCAGGAACAAAAAGCTGTTAGCCGTCTCTACTTGCAGTTTGTATTTTAAGATACTCAAGTCATACAACAAGCCAACAGTACAACAGTGTGGCATTTGAATTGAAGTGAATGTGAAGGATGAAGCGAGCAATTACCGCGGGCGAAGATGACGGCTAACGTCGGTTCACTTTACTCAGGGTACAGGAAAACTATAGATATGAGGCGTTAACTAAAGATCAATTCCACTTCATATCCTATTTCCATATTTTGAGGGTGCAGCTTTATGATTATTCTACCGTTTTGCACACAGAAGCTGATAATGACGTGGATGCTGGGGAGATCTTGGTGAAATTAGCTCTGAGCCTCTGATGGGGAATTGAGTTTCAATTATTGGCACTAATAGGGTGAGTGCTTTGTTTGGAGACGCGGGCCTCTATGAGGGCTAGTGCAAACCGTACCAGCTGCAGAGATTCTGTTCACGATTATGCAAATACAAGTCCCTGAAGTTATCGTAGCTGGATACAAATCATCATAATGGATGGAAATTAATTAACTAAATATTGCGATGTCTAACAGAAGGTAGCGTGTGTGTGTGTGTGTGTGTGTGTGTGTGTGTGTGTGTGTGTGTGTGTGTGTGTGTGTGTGTGTGTAAAAAAGAAAGATGTTTTGGCGACATGCTTTGTTTGTCTGTCAGAAAAGCTGTTAAGGTCTCTGAATCGACTTCCATGGGCACGTCCCAGCGTTATTCATCGTCCGGTTAAGTGCGCGATGCTATCTGTTTCTATGACGACACATTTCAATCACGTTGTCAAGGTTGTGGAGATAAGGTCTTAATGCTTCCAAACGGTTTCCTCACAGGACGATTCAAGGGGGAAGAAATGCACACAAATAAGACACTACAAACACTATAGTCATGGAGGGTGCCAGAATATCCAGAGCCAGGATTAGCGTATAAACAGCACATTATTCACAGAAAATAACGCAAAATATTACCTGACAACCAGACGTCCCTTGTCCTGCCACTGTGGTCCATGGATGTAATTGCACTTGGATGTAATAAAACATAATAGATGTAATCATTGATAGCTTTTAAAATCTGTAAGGTTAAATTGTGATTGTCTCAGGGTCTAGTGTGTAGTGAATTAACTGGTATATCTTTCTCTAGACCAGGTCTTTCACATGACAGATGGTGTGAAGCAACAGCTATATAGTCAAGTAACAGATGGTGTGAAGCATGTGAGGGCTATAAAACAAACATGCAAACAGTCAACAGACTATATACTGGCAGAGAACAGAAAGCATTGTTATCAGTGTGTCAGTGTGTCAGTCTTTGACTGCAGCTGCTGGTCTTCTCCATGGGGAATAATAAAACTATGGCCTATATACAAGATCTTGGTTAGAGTGTTTATTTTACAGAAATTGCCATCGTACACCTATACCACACTGTCCCGCTTGGTCGAGGTCGGTCTACATAGGGTGAAATCTGCTTAAAATGGGAAAATGCATATAGGCAAATATTAACTACACTGGTGTGTAATATCGAGTTCACACTGCATGACTATAGTTGTATAGTCGCTGTGCACCACACAATGCACTACATGTCTCTCGTGTAATCGGGTGTCTTGAAGTCGTTGTGTGATTGACACTTGATTGGAAAGACGGAGTCGCACAGATGTTTCATGTAACGCTCGGAGATCGACTGTCTCAAAAGCTGTAGAATAGGCATAACAGGACACGCGTATGTTCCTCTGTAATGTTCATTTACGAAGGGAGTTACTCCTTCCATTTGTTTTGCTCTCTTCCATGTCTTGCACTCTCCTTGGCTGTAGTCCACTGCAGCCATTACCAGTCACAACACCGTTCACACTACAGGATTTGGACTTCCCAACAGGTCCAGATATTTAACCTGCTAAATATCCAGTATTCCCAGTACACGATAATTGCTTCCGGAGGCGCGCTGTGATTCCCCTAGGAGATGTGGCTTTTGTCTGCAATCTCAAAAAACTAATCGGCGAGCGGAAAACTGGGCTAAAGTTGTGTAGTGTGAACTAGGCATAAAATGAACTAAAGCTACATGTATAAATTAAATAACCATCAACATTGCCTTCTTATTGAACTACAGTAAGGTTTGTTAGCTTTAAGGCTTTTATTTAAGGAAAAATATCTGTGAATTGATGCCCGTCAATTCCACGCTTGTGATTGCCAGATGTAATGAAGTTGCTATCGCATAAAGACTTTCCTTTTCCCTCTAAAACCTTTCTGCGAACACACCTGTATTTCTTGGCTTGTTGAAAGTGCACTTGTCATAGCCAATTTCCTGTAAGACCATGATAATAGTGTTTTATTTTACTCAGAGTGCCTCTCTGTTTCAAGCCACTTTTCTAATTCGTATTCATTTATTTGTTGTGTGGCATTTGGCAAGATGGTCTTGTTTGGTGCCCTTTTACACTTGAGCAGCGACTGCACACAGAATACATACAATACTCTATTTCAATCAACATAATGTTCTTTATGTATAATACCCTGTTCTGAGTATGCATTTTCTATCCTTAACAGGCAACATAATACTTCAGTATAAACACTTGTAACCTTATACAATACATAAACCTAACCATTTGTCATACATGAACATAATAATTTCTGCCTCTCGGGAACAGCAAAAGATATCTTTGTTCCACCCATCCGCTACAATAAATAGAATTTGTCTCATGGGAAATGTATAACGCACATTTATCGTTGTTGTGGGAAATGTATATGGTCAATGAACAGTGTTGGGCAGTTACAAGATACTAGTTACTGTAATAGTATTACTTCTTTCGGTAACTAGTGTACCAAATGACTATTTCGAAAATGGTAATATTACAATTACTAATCCAAGTAATGCTGCATTACTGCGTTATAAGAATGAGACTCCCCACCCCTCCCTTCCATCTTATGAAGACATTATTATTTTGCTGGTCCTAGCAAACTTAGGGTAGGCTAATTGAACCAACCTGTCAATCATCTGGTTTGAGAGGCTGCCATGTTTCACTGTGGCTGATTGTTGGCTCCTAAGGTTCGTTATTGTTCTAAAATGAGCTGGCTATACAGGTTGTCATTTTTTGGAAGAGGCTAGGCAGGGTAGTGAAAGTAATGTAGTAATGTAACTAGTAATGTACTCATTACTTTTAATACCCAGTATTAAGTAAAGTAATATTATTTATTTTTGGAGGAGTAATAAGGTAATAAATAGTAAGGTATTACAATTCCTGAGTAACTTGCCCAACACTGTCAATTAATGGATGTTTCTACAAACTGCTGCTTTGCTATTTGATGGAATAATCATATTTATTTTCCCTACAGCCTATTCTTAAGATGGACGCATGATCCACACTGTCCTCTGTGTAGTTTTGTCATATCGCGTCTGTGTCTGTGTTTGTGTTTGCTTGCAGTCTCAAGGCTCAAGCAGCCCCGCTGATGTTTAATTGGAATAAATCCCTTCATTACAGTATTCTCAGACGCTCGTGACACGATTTATTTCCCCGGTAGGTGTTGTGTGGCTCTCACTCCATCTTCTCCGCCAGACATTTATAACGTCAAAACGCTGCTCAGCAAACACTAAGACGCGGCCAAATTTATCACCCGCTGCTTTCGATTCCGCGCTAGCTTCCCGCACAAACGTAGCCATATATCCTCAAATGTTTGCCCGTCGCAGACATGTCTCATCTCTCTGATGCGGGGTGAGCTTTCCTTGGCTTCCGCTGTGTCTTCAAACAGCAGTCCCACCGTCCCTGCTCAATCCCTTCGCTGCCCGTCACCGGGGAAATAAAAGCGACTTTCTGAGATGATGCTTGCTTTTGGAATATG
Organism: Forbesichthys agassizii; assembly: GCA_026546735.1. NCBI lineage: Eukaryota > Metazoa > Chordata > Actinopteri > Percopsiformes > Amblyopsidae > Forbesichthys > Forbesichthys agassizii. Next base: position 9,193 of record JAODLL010012824.1, on the reverse strand, counting down.
GGTCGATCGCATTCCACAAATCCCTCTATCGCTCACTTCTACCCTCTTGCTTTTCTTCTCTCTTCCAGACCAGCAAAGCCGTGAATAAGGGTGACTTCCCGTTGGCCAACATTGCGTCCCGACGGGCTCTGTTTTTAGCAGCCCTCTCCATCACTATAGGAACCGGTGTGTACGTAGGTGTGGTGGTGGCGCTCATAGCTTATCTCTCTAAACCAGGACACATATAACGGCAGCAACGCCACCCCGGGACACCGCCGCCAGGTAGCCTGGGGGTGCAGAACGGCCCTCGGGAACACAGCACCACTGGAGCAGTGGCGCTCTGCTGTTGAAGAAAGTTTTTTTTTGTTTTTTTTTTGCGGGAAGGGAAAGGAGAGAGGGGGTGGGGGGTACAGTTTTCCCACCCTACCTCTCTTTTGCCAAACTTCTAATCCCCAAGGGCCTTCTGTCAGCTAAGATTAGCAACAGCGACTGGAGAGAGAGAGAGAGAGAGAGAGAGAGATAGAGATAGAGATAGAGATGGGGAGAAGAAGTTGTCCATCCATTTTGCTTGGTTGTTGGCTGACGATCAGCACTAGAGACCTGGAGGCTTCTCATTGTGGAGCGACATTTGCATCCAACTGCCTGTATTCCAAATGTCACTGGGGTCCCATACAAGCGTTTTAACACAAAAGACTGGGGTGAACAATAACTGGAACCTCGAGGTATCGTCTATAGATTATGGAGGATTACGACACAATGTGAAAATTGCCCTTAACCTTCCCCTATAACCTCCACTTCCCCCGTCACCCCAGCAACACACACACCATCGGCTGGGATGGGGTGAGCTGACTAGACCCCTCTCATGCGCTTAACATGACACTGCATTTGTCTCCGGGCTGCTTCAGATGAAGAGATGAACAGAGATGTTACAACACAGGCCATTCTTCTAGTTCCACAAATCACATCTGTCCTGTACCCCACAGAGAAAACTATTTAATGAAAATTCACAACTCCTGGATTACTTTGAAGGTAAAAGAAACAATCAGAAAATGGTTATATTATAAAAGTTGTTTATGCATTAAATTACCTGACATCAATTTATTAAAGAATTCAGCGGGATTATTACTTTTATTGAGGTGATCCATATTATACGTCAAATAAATGAAATCTTAAAGCTGCATTTGGTAACCTTTTAATGGTAAAATATTAACCTTTTATTCTTCTTCTGGTCTTCCCAAGCCCAGGTGAAACCAACATTGTAACACCACCCTTAGATTTGCTGATTAAACTGTTATTACAACAACTGTATTCCTTGTTAGTGTGCTGTACGTGTGTATGCGTACACTAGCAGGAAATGCAGTATACTGCCACACGGTTTTCCTCCACACCACAATTGACAAGGCTAAGCTTCAAGTGAGTTATGCAGCTATACTGTAAAAATAAATACAAAACAATATGGCAGCATTCAGTGCAGTTCCATTCCATGACCAGACACGCCACCAATATGTTAACCTATGCAGCTTTAAATCAAACAATATCTGTTGATGACCAATGCAGTTTGCCAGTATCCATTTTGTCTAATATGAATATTATTTATTTTGATTGTCCTGTTTGTTGTTCTGTGCCATCTAAAGATGTCCTCATTGACCTTGCTTTAAGTGGTGAATTGGCCTTGGGAATGCAGCAGAAATCCCAGAGGTTCTATATTCCAATCATATAAAGCTAATGTGTTTCTGATCTCCTCTCTGCCGCACAGTACCAAAGGGAAAGCCTGTCACTCAAAATGGAAATGGCTTTGTATTGTGCAAGTTCTCAAATAGCAAAAGCAACATCTTGATGACTAGCAAAGCACCGGGCGTAGTGATCTTTAGCTAGCAGGGGCATAGCATCAGTAGCGGTGTGATGATAAATCAGGACCACGGTGTCAGTAGGAGTTTGGCCTGCAGTCAGGGCATGCAAACAAAAACTTACAGTGTGATAGTTTGGATTTTAGTACTAATCCATTATTCTTTGCATGCCTGTAGCTAGCAGAACACTTTACTGCTACGCATGAATGATTGGCTTGTCCTTTAAGAAGTAATTTTTCATGTCAGCTGATGGAGAAAAAAAAAACCTTGATTAAAATTGATTAAACTGAATGAAACCATAAAATACTGCTACATTTTTCAATGCAGATACTGACAGAGCATTTTAAAGTGATTAGGCATTCCAACATGCTATTCCATTATCTGTTTGGAGACAAGTTGACAGTTAATGTCAGAATAACTGACCCTCAATAAAAAGGGCTTGATGTTTATTGCTATTTTTTCTTGTATTATAAATGTCGAGACGAGCGCATACAAACGCAAGCAGTACAGCACAGCAAGGTATGGTACACTGAGTTTCCCAGCTGTGACATTAATCATACCTGACATTTATGGTGCACAATTAGCTCTCTGTAATGGCTTTTTCTGAGAGAATCTATATTCTCTGGAGCATAGCCCTAAAATAGCACAACCAAATGAATTTCTCTAATAAGCCACTTTGCTCATTGTTGGTTCCTGTCAGGCCCTGTGAGTGAACAATCCATTTACACATCCTTAGCTCTGTGAACAATTTCAAATATACATGAAAGACAGTTCCATTGTCCTAATGAGAAGTTGGCATTGTCCATTTCCTCCACAAGGGAGAATAACTTTGCTTGAATATATATATTAGGCCGCTGACTTGCTGCCATTAGCAGCTGTATTCATTTGACCTCTTACAAGGTAAAACACCGTCGTGTTCTGATAGCAGGCATTCAGATGAACAACATTTTGTGCAGAATGATAAGATAAGAATGTTATTGACCCCATTTGCAGGTGTTATTCGTGAGGTCAACCAGCATCTCATTAAAGGTGGAGTCAGCTATTGTAAGCTAATGGACCTTTTGTCAAATTCAGCGATTATCTCCTTACGGGCCACTAGCTATGCTCTGTGTTCTTTATGCAGGGGAATCAAGTGTTTCTACACAGTGCAGGCTTTGACAATGGGAACGCAAGCACCACACTATCCTAGAAATGTGTGTCCAAAGTGGGGGGCTGGGGTGATGGAGGGCAGCACCTTATGGCATTGAACGGAAAGTTGTTTGTTTTGCTGGAGTTCAAATATCAACAATCTGACTCCACTTTTTCACTGACTTGCTGTGGTTTCTGTATAGCTACAATCGTCCTTGACTACACCCCGTGTGTACCTTCAGGGAAACGGAGGCCGTGCCCACCCAACATGACCTTCACTGTAACTATACTGGAAGACAATGTGTGCTTGCTCTCAGCCCTTTCAGAGGACGTTCGTGGCTGAAAATTATGTATAAAAAAATTGCTTTGTGTTATGTAGCGTGACATTCAAATGGCGTGTTTTCTATCCGGCTCTTTGGCAACCTGGTATTGTGCAATGTGTCTCAACAGGCCAGTGGATTTCAAACTGTCGATGCAATTACTTACCTTCGTAATGGGCTGATGAATGCATCTAAGCGACGCCGGTGTTCGCTAAACGCATTCCTCAATACCACGGTGATAGTGTTTTGTTTGTGTCGTGGTCAGCGAAATTTTATTACATTTTATTTTGATTTCATTTACGGTTAAGGTTTTCCTACCTTGTGTGATGATTACATGTACATAGTGCAAATAAAGACATGGTTGAGATGTAATAAATAAATGAAGCAAAATGCATATTTCTTTTCTTAAATGCAGCACACATTTTCCTCGTGTAACCTCCCCAAAAGCATCTTTCTTTCACTTATACAATCTGACTTGTAGCCAGATGGATCTTGGTGCCAAGACATATAAAAACAAATGCCCTTTTCTGGAAGAGCTGACTTCATAATTGGCCTGCCTATGGTGTTCCCCAAGCTGAACACGACTACATACTGTAGTCCGAGTCACAAAATATGTGTTTCTGCCAGTAAGCGATGGGGGAGCAACTGCTGATATGTTGCTTTTGGATACATAGTTACAACTTCCCTAGTGACTACATTCTAAGGCACATTCTGTGCAAATCAGACCCACCACATCATATTCTCTTGCACTTTCATATAGATATTGACTCACACAGCATTATTCACTGGTCGTCACATGGGACGGCATCTGTCTATGTGTTATACATCAGATATCCCCTTTCCTCAAAAGCATGCTCCATATTTAAGAATAATACAGCGTAATCAAGCAAATATGTCAGAGCTACATTACACTGTATGTATACGCATGCATGCGTGTCATATGCATAAGCAAGTCTGTCTGGGGATCTTTGTCAAAGCGCAATCAACACATGCCTATTTTCCATGGGTGTACTGGATGATGCTGGGATTTATGCAAGATTGGTGGGCGTGAAAGAACGCCGGTCCGGCAAGAGCTGTCCGCACAGGAGTGTGTGAGTCAGAACCTGATGTCTTTGAGAGTGAACGTCCCTCAGCTAACCAGGCACCCGGGAATCACGGCCTACTTAATCGCTGGGGGTGAACAATACTCTAATTGCAGAAATAAGAGCGCGTGGTATATTTATTTATTACACCCTCTCCCCCCTTCCCCAGGAATATGGTGAACACTTTGTCCTTTATACAACCACCACGGCAGCAGATTGATTTAATAGGCATGGCAGATCAAAGGAACACCATGGTGTTCTCTAGTGTGCCGTGGGCATGCATGAACAAACAAGACAGACAGCAGGAAACTGTTTAGCCACATCCGCCGGTGCCCGGCTTAATTTATACTGGGTGAGACGCCACACAGGCGTCTCCAGAGAAGCACTAATTTGTGTGTTGAAGGAGACAGAAAAGGAAGGAATATGTGTGTCTGAAAATGACACACGTCATGCCAAAGAGATGTTCCTGTGCTATTTTTGTTTCCATGTTGAACGCTGAAAAACCGAGGTTGATAAATCATTCTGAGAAAGTTTCCTGGAAAATACACATACACTGTATGATTTACGCTATGACACAAAGTCAGCCTTTGTCATGTCGGTGTAACTCAGCAGTGTATTTTTATATGCTCATAGTTTTTGCATTGACCCATTAACTCCGCTCATCTTTAGGTGTGGGTCATACCTTGCACCTGAGAGAATATGTCAAATATCTTGGGTTTAAGAATAAAAACATAAAATTTGAATGAACTAAATTGCCGGTCTGCATCCCAGTGGTTCAGTATTTTGTCAAATATTGTTAGGCCAATGAATAATTTAATGACAACAGGAAAAGTAAACAAACATAGTGTGTAAAACAACTGTGCTAATTGTGCCCTACATGACCTTGAATTATCTGATTGTAAAATGGAATCTGTGCAGGAACCTATTTTCAATCCACTAAAATTTCAATGTTTTCTGTCATGGGGTAGATTGCACAGCTAAGCTTTTGTATATACTTTTTTTTAGTATAAAAAGAGTGAGAGTTTGATAGAGAGGGTTATATAGTTTGTTCTAACAGAATTGTATAGTTCTCCAAGGCTGCCAGATGGCAGATTGGGAAGAATAATGAATACTAGTCCACTGGTGTGAAACGTCCTTTTATGATATAGTCTTAAACTTTGTTTGGGAAATATACAGTTCATCTAGGGCACCCTGCAAGAGTCTAATTCCAGCTATGGAGTTATGGAGAACAATAAATAAAAAAATAACTAAACAAACACATGCAATGAAAGGGAGTAAAAACATGTCTCCTCCTACTGGGGTCACTGTCTATTTTTCACAGATCTAAAATAAGAACCATGGAAACTCTTGAGTTCAAATATCCACTGCAATCGAATCACTGTCTTTTCTTTTTGCTTTGGTTTAGCAAATGCAAGTTACAGAATCTTATAGTGTGCTTTAATTAAAAAAGCTCAGGGCAATGAATCTGTTTTAGACAGATAGAGAAGCCAGATTAAATGTTCTCATTTAGTGCATAAGACTGCAGCATCTTGCCAAAATAGCACACTGATCGCTGTCTGGATTTGAAGGAACGTCATGAATTGGTAATGTCGGTTTGAATTTTAAAGGAGCCCGCTGAGTGATTCACAAAAGAGGCCATGCAGGTACACAGATATTACGTCCATCCATATTATTTGTGTACCCTGGATGATACCAGATATAATTTCCTGGTTATCAAAAAGGACTTTCTATTGTACCCTTATCATCCCCACATTCAACAAGGATTTGCATCGCTGTTTTGTTTGCCAAAATATATTTGTGCCAATGTTTGGAAAATAACATGGCTAGTCTATTTCTAGACAGTGCTCAGGGATTGTGTTTTTTTTTCATCTGTAGGAGTTACTGTATGTGTTATGCAAGTGGTGTGCACAGTAGATGCAAAGGCTATTTGCTGATCATGAAGAGGAGATGAAACATACGCGACAGCTTAAATATATAATGTAAACCTCTTATACAGGTTTACAATCTAAGTCTGTGCCAACATAGGCTTCATCTATGATCCCCCCATACCTCTCCTTGAACATGCATTAACTGAGAAACTCAGTTTTCACACACACTATCGATCCTGCATTTGAACTAGGGTTGCTGAAGTAGCCTATTGGACAACAAACACTTCCACAAGATAAAGCGAGGTTACTTTTCTGAAAGCAATGGTATAGTTTTCGAGTTTTCTTTTGTGTTCACATTGGCAACGACAGTATATATGTGGTTACTCCAATAGCGAGAAAAAAGATACCAGAATTACTGTAACTGGTCTCTTAAATTTACATAGTCAATGTGGTCTATATCCAGTCTCTGTAATCTGTATTTAAAATACACAAATTGACAAGGGAAAGCAGGGAATGGATGAACATAAATAGAGGAAAACGATAACAGTAAGTACAGAGCTCACGTCGTTAAGAGTGCTGATGTGGGCATGGTGGTGACAGATGCCAGTCGCACAAATTTACAGTCACTCGGCAATGAGATGTATTCAGCTCTCTCTTTGGCCATAAAATGGGGACATTTTAAAGCAGTGCTCCTTTCCATCGAGGGAACATGACTGCTGTTTCGTCAGCTTTGAGGGGCAGATGCAACTATCTATCTGTCACCAATTGCTGTTTGGTAACCGGAGCATTAAAAATGCATCGCGGCTATAGTTTATTATTAAGGGGCTTAGAACATTGACATTATCAAAAGCTTGGCAACTGCTCGCTCTAATTAAAACCAAGGCTTGCCTACAATGCCAGCCATTGTCAGAATTAGGAACAATTCAAATGGAATGTACATGAGGGGAAGCCAACTTGAAAATGGCAGGCTGAAGTCAATCGTCAGCCCTTCCCCGATTCTCACATAGCAGAGTGCGCAGGAGACTCAGGTGGCTGAGCCAATTAACTAAATGAGAACGCAGGACTCCTCCGTGAAAAGATGCGCACCAAATGCCACCAAATGCCACGCATTCTTCTTATAGTGATGACCGGTGATAGCACGTTTCATTTCCTAAATTATATAACCACACGAAACTGGGTCACAGACACAAATTCAAAATAAACTGTGATTATAACACATACAACTATAATGAACATAGCTATAAAACATCTTTGTTGGACCATATAGTGTGCACAAAGTCTTACCAGATAGTATACTGTAATGAGGCCAACACGGCTATAGGAGATTAAATATACAGTATGTAGCAGAGTCAATAGAGAGTTGAATCTTCTCCGTTCAATCCAATGGACTGTTTTTCCCCAGCAACGGAGCCTCAAAATACTTCCCGGAAGTTAGCCTAAATACTAAAAGCACCCTATAAATTATATTTTCAATGTAAATCGGTGCATTTATTGACTACTTATTACCAAAAAATGAAGTTATATGTCTGTATATAAATATATTAAAATTGCCCACCAAGCACTTATTTTCCCATAGGTTTAGCCTCTCCATGAATCATGTGATCCTTGAAAATTTTGAACTTCCGTTGGCGTAACTCTGTTCTTTCCATGGCTCTGGGTTGGCGTAATTCTGATCTTTCCATGGCTCTGGTATGAAGCTTTGACAAAGGCAGCAGCTACCCTGTCTTTTACTCAGCCATTCCCTGTAACAGCACTCCCTAGTGGAGGGGTTTGGAATTTTTTTCCTTTATTCTGCCAGTTTGTCTTGTTTCCCAGAGATTTGGCAAGCTTAAACTTGGCCCAGTTCACTGTACGGGCATCACCTGATTATACTGATGCAATGCTTCTCTTTGTCTGCAGGCAGGAGTACAGGCTACACCTGTAGGCTACACACCAGCATCTCGTTGACTGCTAAAACTCTTCACATCTTAGGAAAGTCATCAATAAAGGCAGGGAGTCATTTTCGAGAACGCTTGCTAACACGTGTCTGCGGCGCCACTCTACACATTGAAATGCATTCTGAAGCAAGGCGTAGTAAGCCTACTACCCCTGCTTGAAAATCCAGCATAAACCAGCATGAATTCCATGCTGGTCCAGGCTGGTTCATACTGGTTAGTGCTGGGGTAGTGCTGGTCTAGCTGGTATACCAGCACACTAGCAACCAGCATGGGATGCCGGGGCGCCAGCAGACCAGCATTCCATGCTGGTTTCAGCATGCAAAACGTACCTTATGCTGGTGACTCGCAATGTTGCATTTTTTAGCAAGGACGACTTTGTTGATGTGAGCGGTTTTCGGCACTTTGTTTATGTTCCTATTTACAGAGCCAGGGCTGGGTAGAACTATCAGACTTTTTTTTTCTCAACACGCACAGAAAACAGTAAGCTAGCTAAATGTGAGGAGATATTTGGTGAATATGACTCAATGTGTATTAGCTTACAAATTAGCTTGCAATAGCTGACTGTACCTTTAATTGCGTTGATGTCCCCAGCTGGAAACAACTGGGGAACAAAACAAGCTGATTATGAGGCATAGCTAATTGCCCCATCATTAGTCTCTTTGATTAGCAGCAGCACTGGACCACAAATGGGGACACGAAACACACAGGGTCATGTATTACTGTACTGTCTTCATTCCTAGAGAGGATGCAATGCCTCCTTATGATCTGCTTCAATACCTATTAAAGGTAAACTGCTGGGTTGTGCTGTTGTGCCTCTGTAGCGCCCCCTAGTGTAATATAAAGAGGAGAGAGGAGGGTGCGTTTCAGTGTTGACTACAAGAGTAATTCAGAACATCAAGTGAGAATTTTACAGATAGTTGGCCGTAGGTTATGTGCTATTTTAGAGGTCAGCTTCATATATATATATATATATATATTAGGGGTGTAACGGTTCGTGTATTCGTATTGAACCGTTCGGTACAGACGTTGCGG
>JAODLL010012805.1:0-29038 GCA_026546735.1 Forbesichthys agassizii | reverse complement strand
TCAGAACCAATGACCATTACTTCTGTTTTGTCCTGATTAAGCTGTAGAAAATGTTCTGCCATCCATGACTTAATGTTAAAAAGGGCATCTATTGGTCCTAGGTCATCGGGGGACACGGAAATGTAGAGCTGTATGTCATCAGCATAACTATGATAATTCAAGTAGATTTTTCATTAATTTGACACACAGACATTATGTTCCTTAAATAAATAAACAGTTGATAGGATTTCACGTTTGGGATTTGGCTTTTCTGAAGTTAAATATTAATAAATCCTCATTATGTTACATGATGACCTAACTTATGTTGTGGTCATCGGATATGTTTATTTCATTGACAACGCCATGTTGCCTTATAGTAACTGGAGGAGCGTGTGAAAACCAGCGTATGCAACTTTTTCGTGCGTATCCAATGTTGATACATGAGGCCCCAAGTCCCGTGCGAACATGTTACTTATTTTGCAGAATGTTACCGCTTCTGTGGCAAGGGCCTCTCCTGATTATCACCCTATCTGCTTCACCGCCAACTTATTTTTTTTACACTTTTCCATTTGCCATGGGATCTGTACAAATGCAACTGCAGGTTGCTACAGTATGTGCCTGGTGACACAGACGAGAGAGAGAGAGAGAGAGAGAGAGAGAGAGGGGGGATTTATTTTCCGTCAACTCATTCCGGGTTGTCATATTATGGTATTATCGGCTTGCCGACCAACTTTTTTGAACTGTCAAAGATTCAGAGTAGATATGGGCACTACAAACCAATTAAATTTTCAAACCGATATTAATACAATTACTTTTGTACTTTAAGTCACAGTGTGAGAGTCCTAATTTCTTCCAGCCAAACAAGGTTATGTCTCCTTTATAGGGTAGCACAAACACATCCTGTAGCAGACCCAAAACTAAGAAAGGAGGTATATGGCTTGCTGAAAACATCAGACCAGACATGCATGGATATACTGTACGTATAAAAATGTACGTAAGTAAATGTTTATAGAATTATTTTACTATCGGCATGCAGCTTCTGCCTCCTTCACTTCCATGTACGGTATTGATCTGCAAGAGACAGAATTCCTACGTCTCTAAGCATACATTCACGCACTAAGAAACAGAGGTCATAATTGAAGAATATGATAAGTAATAATATAAAAATAATTTAATTATTTTCCATAATATTAGTATGCTAAATACTGATATACTGCAACTGATACATTTGAAATGCTTCTTGTAGGCATAGGCAAGATAAAAAGTTTGTATTGTGCGATTCTATAGACCCCTTTTCAATTTTTCTGGTAAATAACCTGCATGAATGTGCAGCCACAGCTAGTGATTTCTCTATTCAGACATGCAGCTCCATCCAGGGACATTTATCTCTTGCACCTGTTCATACATGCCGTGGTTAATCCGGCATAGTACAATAGCCTGAACAATCCGGCAGAGAGCGGTAGGTAATGCAACAGTCTATTCAGTCCTCAGAAGCCAAATATCATTATGCCAGCCCCTATAGGCTAGCAACCCTGATGCTCAAGTCAGGAAGAGGGCCACTACTCTCTGTGCATATAGGGATGAAACAGCGTCGTCATGTCAAACCTCTTCTCGCTTTTCAGTCAGGAAGCCATCTCTTTACTTACTCTTGGTACAATTAGCTTAACTGTCCACAGATTTCAGCTAACAACTGGATCGCCGGGCACTAACTAACAGTCAAGCTTGTCTCATATTCACTACAGAGAGTCGGGCTACTGAGAGGAGCAAGGTGACATTGAAAAGCTCCCACCGCGAGCATGTCCCTGCGGTTGCAATATATCCACATTAGATACTCACCATGTAGGCACGGCATGTCTGGGTTTGCGACACGCCCAAGAGGCTATAGATTCGTCCGGCTCTTGCAAACATTGCAGCCGGTTTACTCTATAGAACCTTCGCTGCAGACTAGAGCGCCAAGTGTTCTAGTCTAGTCTAGTCTAAGCTGGGGAGATCAGCTCTCCATGGAGAATCTATGGTCCATCTATCTATGGCTATCAGATATTCTTCTGTGAGGAAGAAGATGACGGCGCCAACTCCTCTCTGCCATTATCTGGCCAGGCCTCACCGCCTTCTTTGGCTATGATGGGGAAGAGCGGGACACCATCTTTGCCAGCCCAACTCATGGATCTGCAGGAAGTATGCAGATGCACAGCTGAAAACTGGGCATTCCATGGTCAAAGCCTCTTCTTCCCGCTATGAGGGAAGAAGGCTACCAAAAGCTAAACGTGCAGCCAAACAGCTCCTACTAAATGTTCCCAGAATGTTTGGAGGAAACTGCTCACTGTTGGGAAAATCCATTTTCCTCTGCTAACCCGTCCAGGATGTGTCGGCATTCAACTGTGTGGATATGAAGGAAAAGGTTTGTACCACATGCCACCACTCTGCACGTGGGGCACACAGATGGCAGCCCAGTGAGGGAAAAACATTAACTTTAAAGTAGGGGCTTGGGTTCCAATGCCCCCTTTATGTCTCACAAGCATCACCATGTGCTCAAATATAATACATGTTCCCATAATGCATCCAGGCATTACATTAAATGATTACTTCTAGGACCGACTGAAGTTTGCAGAAGAAAAATGCATCAAACAATCAGCTGTTCTCTAACCTTTCATCAACGTAATAAATAATGAAATAATTGAAATAAATTACTACTTTAATCTGATCCCCCTGAGCAACATACAGTCATAAAAATAGTAAACAGGTTTTTTAGACTGTAATATCAGAGATAAACATTGCTTTGGATGGCATTTTAAAGAACAATGTAGGTGTGAAGAAAGTAATTTAAAAGTAATGTAAAGTAATCAGATTATGTTACTACTAAATGTAGGTCATTAAAAAATATGTTACTGGTTATAATTGTAGTTTGGTAAGTAGTAATTGTAACATTTAAAACGTATCCTACCCAACCTTGCATGATAGACTCATCCATCTGAGACACCGTTCATTGAAAGTGTTTTACAAGGGCAGGCACTTTCAAAAAATACTTAGCAAGCAGTTTTGGATGAACCTGTGAACCAGCTGAGCTTCTTGTTTAAGCCATAAGATCATCTACTACGGTAACCTCTGTAGGACCCACCTTGTCGCTTTCATCAAACCTTAACCACGCCCGCCATAGAAGTAAAAGAGGCACAGGCTAATTAGAAAAGAAGGCAGCTGCTACGTAGATTCTGCACTCCCCTTAGAGGATATGACCGCCTAGCCACCTACCGTAGTATTCAGCAAAATATACAAGCTAATGAACTGATGTTTATCGCCAGTACACAAACTAAGTAAAAGTTTAATGTTTAACATTTGCAGATGACCAAATCTGTAGTTTTTGATACAGTAACTGGTAGACTACAGTAGTAACTCGAGTCAAGACCATAGGTCACGACAGGCAATATAGAATCTAGAGCATAATGCACTGTGCACATCAATAACTATACATTACATATATTAATAAAGGCTATTGCTTAGTAACAGTAAACTGATTAGAAATATGCTGCTTAAATAATGTGTTGATATACTTAACCTAAACATTGTTCGTTGATACTGTGGTTGTCATACTGAAATTTTATCCCGACAGAAACAGATTGACGTTTTTGAGATCTGAGTTAAATAGTTAAATAGTTTAATCTGGATCAGGGATATTCTTATAATGCAAAACATTTAACTTTATGTCCATGATAATACCAAAGTTATCTTATGTCTTTGTTTAACTTACACTTTGTGTTTTTGCTAGCAGAGCCACATTTCTGTCTTATAATCCCTCTGTAGCGGCAAGAACAGCTGCAATTTTGAGTTATGTAACCCTTTATTCATGAATTAATACGTGCTAATGGGTATATGGCTGCACGGGCAAGGATGGCTTTGATGTCATATCCGGCAGTGGCTTCAGAACTCTGTGACAACAAACGTCAAATTTATTATGCTGAATTAGGCTATTTAATATATATTCATATTATGATGAGCTTCCAGGTGATGCCAAGAAGCATTAATTGACACTGATTTGGACCACTTATAAAAAAGCCTTTGTTTTCACCAAAACACTGTTGTCTTACTAATTGCACAATGTCAGTTCTGTGCGTTTGCCGACCAGACGAATGGTATAATTTAATCTTCATTCATTAAATAATGTGTTAAGTATATAGGTACATGGCTGGTTATCAAAACATAACACCCCAGGCCCTACCTTCCAGGGCTGTACGTGACTAAAGCTGCTGCCGTGCAAAAGTTGACAAGAACAGCAATGAACCACATTCTGCCTCCCCTGTCCTTTACTGTAGCCTGAATGGCGAAGCATGGTGGAAAATAAACCCTGTGGTTCAAAACGTGTTTTGCCGCTGTGTGAACAGTCAGCAGCCATAGCTTCAAGCCAGTGCAGAGCGTGGACGAGGGGGCAGTGTAAGCAGTGCCTAGTTAATTTAAAGCAAACTGAAAAGAGTGTAATCTGATAACAGAGTGAAAATGTGCATAATATGGTGCTATTCCAAATAATCTATGTGGTATTTTCACATAAGCATGTCAACTACATTGCATTGAAAAACCAAGGAACTGTGTCATTTCACACATGAATAGGGCCATGAAATGACAAAAATGTCAACTTCTGTCAACATCACACTACACAATGTTAAAAATCATCAGCCTGCTGTGCAGCATACACTACACGATAGGCATCGGCGACATGTCGTCTACACTCAGCTCGCATAAGCAGTTTAAAGTACACTACACAATCGTTGCTCATGGGAGCGTGCTGTGATTCCCCTCCAAGGTGGGGCTTTTGTCAGCGAGCGGAAAAAAACTAGGCATTAGATACATCAATATGGTGTATGAAAACAATCTGTCCATAGACAATGAAACAAGTCAGTCCCAATGCACCTAATGAGACATAGCAAGTTAAATAGCATTAATAATCGGCATACAGTTATCTGACCAGGAAGTCAGAACACAGGCAAGATACAGTATCTACAACCTGTAATTTTGTAATGAAATGTTTGACCACTGCAAAAGTACTTTAGCCGGTATCCGCCCGACTCTGCACAGCTCAATGAATGATGAGAGCTGGTTCCCATCTGAGAGACTTTTTTTGTTAATTAATGGTGAAACAGAATAACAGGCTATCATTTGTCTGTCGGGACTGGGTACGTGCTGTTGGAAGGTGTTAGAATCACTATCTACCTTCCATTCACGGCAGGGTATAGTTGTGAATTTTGTTCCTTGTTCACACCCACGGGTAGTTGAAGTTGTAGCATTTACCTGCACTGCACTTCACTTGTATTCGTAAGTATTAACTGCACGTGTGTAGCACATTAACCTGCTCTCGTCTGTTGTGTAGGCCTATTCTGACAACAGTAGGATATGCATGCAGAGCCAATGACAAAAGTAAGAAAGCTTAGAACCTCTACATTCAATGTATAGCCTATCTGACACAAAAGCCAATTCCAAGTTATTTAATTATTTCTCCTTAAATTAAATATGTGAACAAAAAATACTAAAATTGTTTGAGAAAGTTGATCATTGGCTTTACCAAATGAGGAGCCGTTTGGAACCAAAAGAGCTGCCTCTTATTGCTGAGCCAAATCTACTAATGAGCTGGCTCACCAAAAAGAGCCGGAATGCCTATCACTAGCTCAATGTATTTCACTGAGATATAGTCTGGAAACCCTATTCGCAATAGAGATCGCACAGCTACACTGCCCAATCAGCGTGGGTTATTGAGATGTTGAAGTCAACCGTGTTTTGAAATGGTGGTAAATCTAGATGAGCCAATCAAAACAATTGTAGCAACGCCAATTGGTTCAGTTCCATAAGTTTAAAAATTAACCAGAGGTCTACACCAAGTAGGAGAAAATGATTGCGAACACTTGCAAATGGATGCTTTACACAAACATTTTATACAAATAAAATACAGAATTAATCTCTTGAATATAAAGGGATAAATAGGCTACTCCAAAACAACCAGCCAATCAGCTGTAAGTGATTGTGATAGACCCCTTTCCTCCCAAGTATCAAATCAGTAATGAGCTCAATCTTATGTTTAATAAACACAAACACCCTATACTCTTTGCCATAAAATATGTGTACTTATGGCCAAATATGAAATGTTACATTTCGTTAAGAGTATGATACTGGGCAGTTAATGTTACTTTAATACAATATTTGTTTTTTTTATCAGAAATATTAAAAAATACAACATTGTTAAAAACTCACTGATAATACTGGAAAAGCAAATCTCCACTTCTATAACAATATAGAAAAATATTATCGGTGTGCTCTTCATCCTGTGTAAAAAGAAAAGAAAATGTTCAACAGTGAAGATCTTCCTTGAAAGTAATTTTTCATTTGATTTCCACAAGAAAAGTGTTTTAAAACATCACTAGTGACTTTTAGTACTGTTATTAATAAAACTTTTAGTACTTTTAGTACTGTTGTTAATAAATATTTCAAAATTTAAATAATGAATATTAAGAATAGTAAACAAAAATCATTGAAATACCCATAACATTTTAGACCTACCTTGAAGCTTCTGTATTAATAGGTTGCCCTGTGTCTTGAAGCAGAAAATATTCTCATTCTTATTTATACTATGAAAAACAATGTACACATGCAACGCCTTGCTTAAATACTCCAGTATATATAATATTATTGTTGTACTCAGTATTAGAGCACACCTCTTGAATAAATAATGATTGTGGAGGCCCACACAGGCTCACACAATATATTTGTCTTGGTAGATCACAATCATTGTTCCAGCTAGTTAGCTTGTCTATTATATTAAGCGTATAATTACCTGTTTGTCAATGATCATGTCTTTAAAGGTGGGGGGGGGATATGAAGTTTGAAATGTAAAGCTATAATATCACACTAAGACCACTGCACTGATTCAGAGTCTATCACAGTAACATGCTGTGTCCCTATCCGGTTGTAATCAATAAGACTTTGACCGACACAAATTGGTGTTCTTTGAATCAATCCAAATTACAACATTATGGAATATTTTTGTCAAATAAATGACATTGTTTAAATCAGACCTTTACAGCATGATTTATGTTATTTTCACACGAGTGTGTAAGTACAGGCTTATTTACACAGGGTGGATGAATAAAGATTGTAGTCATAACTCATTGAATGGGATGGATGTTTTCTCTCACTAGTTTTTTCTTTTATTTCACATTTATACACCACAGTCACTTGTATAAAAGCTGTTGTATAAAATGTGAATATCTTCAGCACTTATTTAGCCATACTACGGCAGTCGTATATGGTCTCACATACGTGAATGGAGAACAGGGCAGGCGATGGACCAGCACCTTCCGATGTGAAATTCAAATGTACTGAATGTGGGCAGTGCAGGATGTGATCGACACAGAACTCAGTTCCCTGGTTTGTAGTCTGTCAAAGTGGATGTTGATCACATAACACATGATCGGTTTTGACAAGAGCAAGGGGAAAATATCCCTGCAAGCTTCTGGTGTGATGTCCTCACAGCCACGACTTAGCAAAGACATCTGGATAGGAGGCTGGCAGCCATACACTTTACAGCAGGCCTACATATCAATGTTGAAACTAATTCCTAAATTGCATTGAGTAATGATGAATAGGGTGGGAAGTCATACATGTCTACCTATTTATGATATCCTGAATGTGAGTGTATTGGTTGATATTTGTATTATTTTGCATGTAAGGATTTGCACAATGAACATACAGTATGTATACATTCTAATTGGTGCAGAGATGCAAAGATTGATCGGCTGGTGACCGGCATGGACGGTATTCACCATGAGCGGCAACCAGCCGGTCTGTCTAAATATAATTATTTTAAATCAAGTATATGAGAGTATAAATTTAGTATACTTTTTTATACTGTACGTACTGTACATTTATGATGTACTCCATTCTTACTTTATACACATAACACACATTATACTCTAGCCATTACTGATTGCTCTTCCATGGAGATTTTGCTCAAATTTTAGTAAGATTTGCTGTCAACATTGTGTTGTGGAGAAGACGTGTGGGTTCGTCTGGGATATTAAGTTTAATAAACATTTTGTAATTTCATGGTTTGTTCATTGTGTGTTGTCCTTTTTGGAAACTAGTGGGAGAGGGTGGTTTAGGTCAATGTTTCCACTAGTAACATTTTGTCTTAAGAGAGGGGATGTGATGAAACTGTACTGTGTTGCAAGTATTACACTGTCGCTTCACTTAATCGTACAAGAGAACGTGAGAAACCTTAGCTCACTAAGAACTGACTTGCTCACTCCTACTCTTGTCGGTGCTCCAGGAGGCAACTATGTCAGCCTACGCCCATTTCTGTCATTTGTTTTGTGACATAACTTACACTTTACATTCACTAGGAGGGGAATTAATTCTACACAAAAAAACCCCACAAAGCTAAATTAGTCAACTGAATTGTGTGGCGTGAAATTCAAAGTAATAATAATCTTTATTTAAATAGCTCTTTTCATACAGAATTGCAGTTCAAAGTGATTTACAGAGAGATAATACATGTACAGTTGTGCTTCCCATAAACAAATGCAGAAATACAAAGAAACATTAATAAAAAAGTTTAAAGGAATCAGATAAAAAAATGTAAAACAAGTGCATAAAAGAATACAATAAAGATGCATAACACAATACTGAAATGACATATGTTAAAATGGTTAAAAGAACCAGATGAAAGTAATATGAGAAATTAAAACCTTATAATTTTTGTTGCTATGTTCGAATGTCAGAACCATGGTTTAGCACCATGCTAATCTGGTGGAGGAAGCGCATATTCCAGCAGTTTAGGTGCTGTATACTTAAGTGTAGGAATTAACAAAACTCCCTCTTATGCATATGAGGGAGCTGTTTATCCACTTGTACCCACTAACCTCAGTGTAGGAATTACCAAGACTCCCTTGTATGCATACAGAGGTGCTGTATATCCCCTTGTACCCACTAACCTCAGTGTAGAATTACCAAGACTCCCTCGTACGCATACAAGGGTACTGCATAACCTTAGATATACAGACTCTGCATGTATATTCACCAATCAACTGCAGAACATACTGAAATGACATAACAACTAAGATAAAATAAGAAATAAAATAACAGCAGATTAATAGACACGTTGCATGTGCAACATTTTCTGTATTGTGGACAGCGAATTACAGTAGTCGAGTCGGCAAAATACAAAGGCATGTATACGTTTTTCTGCATCTCTTTGATTTAAAAATGATCAAACTTTCGCTATCTTTTGCAGATGAAATAATTATATTTTCACTACCCTGTTGATGTGGGACTTAAAGTCCTGAGTCCCACACAACTCAATACGACTGGTAACCTCCGATTTTATCCAAGGTGTTAGTTGTCCTATATTATTAGCCAACATTTCTCATTTTGGTTTTCGGTCGACAAGTAGGATTTCAGTTTTGTCCTCGTTTAACTTTAAGAAGATTTATTACTTAACCATTTATTTTTTGCCAAAAGACATCCATCCATCCATCTTCATCCGCTTATCCAGAGTCGGGTCACGGGGGCAGCAGCTTCAGCAAAGGACCCCAAACCTCCCTTTCCCGAGCCACATTTGAAAGCTCTGACTGGGGGATCCCGAGGCGTTTCCAGGCCAGTGTGGATATATAATCTCTCCACCTAGTCCTGGGTCTTCCCTGAGGCCTCCTCCCAGCTGGACATGCCTGGAACACCTCCCAAGGGAGGCGCCCAGGGGGCATCCTTACCCGATGCCCGTACCACCTCAACTCGCTCCTTTCGACGCGAAGGAGTAGCGGCTCTACTCCGAGTTCCTCACGGATAGCTGAGCTTATTACCCTATCTCTAAGGGAGAAGCCAGCCACCCTCCTGAGGAAATCCATTTTGGCCGCTTATACCCGTGATCTTTTTCTTTCGGTCTTAACTGTCAGTAATATATTTTAAAGCTGCAGGATCATTGGGTTCAGTAGAGATGTACAATTATGTGTCATCAGCGTAATTATGGTAAGATACATTGTGTTCCCTAATGTTATCACCGAGTGACAGCATGTATAATGAAAATAGTAATGGATATACTGCACTGAACAGTGACATTTTTTAATATTGTTCAGTTTTGCTGCTCTAACACGATGAAATTACAAAATGATCAATATTAAATTAAAATTATGTCAACTCAAAATATCATGAAATTACCTTTTCTTTCTTAGACTGATTCAAAACATGGCTGGATTGAAGAATAGATATGTTTTGTCTGCACCCAAGCCATGCTTAAGACTGATTTCTCATAATTGATCTCTGTGAGTGAGTGAGTGAAGACACTGGTCTCAAATTGGTTTCAAATTGTATATACATATACTTACATTGTGGCCCAAACTCAATATCTCCGCTAAGGCCACAAGCCCCGAACATTCAGTGACGTCACCTGGTGCAAGTGCGAGAAGATGCAAGGGCTCAAAACGGTAGTAATGGGACAGAATATTGCGACTTAAGTTACCTTGACAACACCAACATTTTTAGGAAATTTAAATCCTGTGGGGCCTTTCTTGAGGTGTTTATTCAGAACATTTTCATTTGTGTTAGGCTTTAAACTTGATTTCAATCAGAATAGTAGCGTCCCATGTAAATAATAATAAACTTTATTTGTATATCAACTTTCATACACAATGTGCAACTCAATGTGCTTTACAGTTAAACACATTTGAACAAAGGATGAAGGGAACAAATGCAATTAAACAAAAATAAATAAGAAACAATGAAAAACTAGGTGAAAGCCATGAAAAAAAAAAAAAAACATTATTGTATTGGAGTTTGGTGGGACTCTAACCCACCGGGACTCCAACCTAGGCGTTTGGTGGGATTCTAACCCACCAGGACTCCAACCCAAATATTCCACCCAAATTATTTACGTTTGGTGGGATACTAACCCACGGGGAGTACAAACCAGGCTTTAGGTGGGATTCTAACCCACCGGGATTCCAACCCAGGCACTTGGTGAGACTCTAACCCACCGGCAGAGTCGGAAAGCCCGGAGTCACCTCGGAGTATTCGTGCGTTTGCTTTTGCCATGGTTTGGCATGGACGCCCGACTTTAGTCAAGTGGAAATCAACAATTCCCCACATAAAGAAGCTACTGATATATACAGTATCTCCACGCTGATGTGCGTGCCAAGCCCGCTTTCAGTGGCCAGCGTTATGGCGATGATCCATGAGCTGCCATTAGGCCGGGGTGTAGGATCGCGGAAGGGAGGCGAATACAACCTGCCGGTGATGACTCACAAATCGCGTTTGACTCCTCCTGAGTAGGCTGTGAATGCCTTAATGTGGATTTTAATGTGCTCTAATGATCAGTTTATAGCTATCTGTTTATTTATTTAATTTCCCAACCGTCTTGGGTGTTTTCTCTCCGGTGGAGCGCGGTTTGTGTCGGTGTGTGCCCAGGCCCTGCTTTTCACCTGTGTATAGCGACGAGGGGAATGATTATTATGCGGCGTTGACGAGATCCCAAAGTGACATGGTGCTTTTCTCGATGCGATCTTTCATAACCTGATGACCTGGTTTCATCAACCAGGGAGGGGAGTTTGTTACGGTCCGTGGTGCTAAGCAGCGGTGCGTGCTCACACGGTGTGCAATTATCCCCCCTAACGTTGCGCCCCGCCGTAGTCACTGACATTCAAATTTAGATGCTTTTTTGGGGTGCCCGATGGGTGGGTGTGTGGGTGTTGGTCTGTCTGGTCACTGAAGTGCTGTGAATGCTGAAGTCAGTTCTGTCTCACTTTCCCCCTGCCAACACAGAGGAGTCCAAAGGAAATCAATAGAATTCTGATTAGCCTAGGCCATGGGAAGACTTGTGATTATTACCAATAAAGGGAATTAGATCAAATGATTTTTTTTCTAGGGGTGGGGGACAAAGAAATCCAAGTTTAATCAAATCTGAGATACAGTCATCAGCGGAATTGCTGCGGATGTATAAATAAGGTAAAGTGTTCCTCCTGAGTGCCCACCCATCTCCTGGCAGTAAAATCCTTGTATTGCTTAGCCAAACCTCCTCATTTAATTTTTAAATTACCTATTGAGTGGATTCGTGGAGTTGCCAAGCTCTATCTAATGACAGTAAGACCTCTACCTGCAGTCCACTGCTGTCCAAAAGTTGAATCAGTTTACATTAGGCCCACATGTGGAACCATTTATGTTGTCTCCAAATGGCTGAGAATGGACACATTGTTGATTATTCAATTATACAAATAATCCTATGACTAATTATAAAATGGATACATGTTCACAATTTAGATAGTATATCATGATGGACATTTCTCTTTGGTCATCTGCTCAGAACTTTTATCCAATGTGACAGTAATTAATTGAACAGGGGTTCAAGGAGCATTGCTTGTGGACACAATGAACTGACCTTTCATTCCAAACTGTGAACAAACTCCACAAGTTGTCTCTCTTTATTCAGAAGAGTAGAGAGCATTTTGGGTGTTGTCCTTTCAATATTCCTTATAAGTTACAACGGGAAAAATACCGGTCAACACGTGTTACTTATAAGATTCACTAATTCTGCCCGATTGTGATGGTAGCCTGCAGCATGACTCTGTGTCGGTGATAATTTGTCAGAGAATTATTCCATGTCAGATTGGAATTAAACACTAGCACGCATTTCCCACGGGCATGCCTGCATATAATGTATTTCTACTATATAGAGTGTAGACATATTTAGCTTCAGACACTACAGACATGGAAGTAAGATACATACTTCCTATACTATGAATACTGTAGACATAAACCAATAAAATCTGTGTGTGGTGACACACTACATGTTCTTTACAGTAAGATACATATTGGTAAATAAAACCATACAATTTTAATTGTATAGTCAGTGATTTTGATAATACACTTTTTCTCTGCTGTTCAAAGTTGAATCAATTTCAGTGAATATCCACTAAATATCTTGTTAGCTGTCTACTCTATGTGCATACTGACAAAACAAGCCAGTGCTTCTACACAGCCCTGGCTCTGTAAATATGAAAACAAACAAAGTGGTGCAGACCGCACCTCACAATAGTAGCCTAGTGATGCGCGGGTCATGGTTTTTTACAACCCGCACCCACCCAATCCGTTATGAGAGCTAACCCACACCGCCCTACCCACAAAAATATGCATTCATCAACCTCCCAATCCCAACCCGCAAACTGCCAACTTGAGCCTGTATAACAGTGGTGATACAGAGTTACTGATTTCTATTCACGTTTTAAAGGACCATACACTGGAGCTGTCAATAGCAGAGCTACAAATGTCTTTATATCTCTGGAGCCACGGCAGGCTACAGCAAAGGTGAGTGACCAGTAGCCTTGCTAAACTAGACTTATTTAATTGTTTAGTCTGTTAGCAATAGCAGTAGCGAACGTGACCCTCGACACTGGGCCTTCAGTGTCACCACAACAGTTTAAAATTTTACTATTATTTCAAGCAGCCCATCTCTGTGTGATTGGGGGTTTATCACCGCGGTTTTGAAGTGGTCGTGACTTTAGCGACGCATCTCTGTGTGGTCTGGGCCACTATAGTGATCAGAACCGGTGCGCACAAGCCTAACGTTTGCCGAGACTACTATAGTAAAGCTAACTTTACATCACGCAAAATGCATAACACAGTAGAGCCTGGTCTACATATTGGCCTGACTTACTACTAACACTGTAATAGTTTATCAAAATGCTTTATCGTCAGGCCTACTTTTAAGGTTTCCATAAACACGCAAACCAACCTTGCATGTTACCTCTAAATGTGACATGCAACAATCTTGCCAAATGACAAAAACAATCTCGCCAAACGACAAAAACATCGCTCGTGGTCCTTAACCTCTCCCTCACCCGAATAAGTAATCGGCAGTGTAGTAAAGGAAATGCCCATTCATGCCCATTCGTGTGTCTATGCTCTCCAACTTCTGGTGCACGGCCGCTCTCCTGTAATCGGCCTTACAATAACTGTGTCCTCGTAGATGACAAGAAAGCTGCCCAGTTCAAAAACTCTGCAATCCATTCCAGGTACATTTTTCTTCTACAGTCTGCGGTCTTCTCCGGGAACCATAACCTTATTGTGGTGGAGAGGTTTGTGTGTCCCTAGAGAGAGCTGGGTTGTTTGGATTCTTGTTCTCCTGGTAGGGTCTCCCAAGGCAAACTTGTCTCAGGGGATGAGCCAGACTAAAAATGGTTCAAAAGACCCTTATTGAAAATATAAAAAGAAGAGAAGTAACCCTGCCTGGAGAAAGCCTGTGGCCCCCATCTGGAGCCAGGCACAGAGGGTGGGCTTGCTGGCAAATGCCTGTTGGCTGAGTTTGCCACGAAGCCAAGTCAACTCTGACTGTTGTTAATGCATATGCACCGTACAGCATTTCCTAAATGGAGTCCCTGATCTAAACCCGAGCGGGCATTTGTTGTTAGACTTCTGTGGTATTCATGGACATGTTTGAAGATAAGGATGCTGATAAGTGTATGTGGTATGAGAGCACCCTAGGCCGAAGTTTGATGATCGATTGTATGATCATATCATCTCACCTAAAATCGCATGTTTTGGACACTCGGGTAAAAAGGCTGGCTGATCACCATCTGGTGGTGAGTTTGATCAAGGGGTGGGGGAAGACTCTGGACAGACCTGGTAAGCCCAAATGGGTAGTGCGGATGAACTGGGAATATCTGGAGGAGGCAACTGCACATGATATCTTAAACTCACACCTCCAGCGGAACTTTTCTGGTATTCCTGTGGAGGTTGTGGACATTGAACCTGAGAGCTGTGGTCTCATGTTCTTAGGTCCCTCAAGGCGCGGTAACCCTGGAACATCATCGTCCAACTGAAGAAGGAGGTCTTTCAGGATATGTTTTCCCAGAAGTCTCCAGAGGCGGGTGCAAGGTGCTGCATGAGTATGGGGTGAGGGGGTACCTTTTAAGGGCAAACCAATCCCTGTATGTCCAAAGCAAGAACTGTCTAAAGATTGAGTCTTTACCCTAAGGGAAGGAGTTCAAGTACCTAGGTCTTGTTCGCGAGTGCGGGGATATTGGAGCGGGAGATTGGTCGGAGAATTGGCGCAGTATTGCATTCACTTTACCGCACTGTTGTGATGAAAAGAGAGCTGAGCGGGAAGGCATTGCTCTCTATATACTGGAAATTTTTCATTTCCTACCCTCACCTATGGTATTGAAGGGTGGGTCATGACCAAAAGAACAAGATCACAAGTAGAAGTGGCCGAAATGGGTTTTCTCAAGATGGTGGCTGGCATCTCCCTTAAAGATAGGGTGAGAAACTCTGCTATGCGTGAGGAACTCAGAGTAGAGCTGCTGCTCCTTTGCGTCGAAAAGAGCCAGTTGAGGTGGTAATGGCATCTGGTAAGGATGCCCCCTGGGCGCCTACCTTGAGAGGTGTTCCAGGTGCGTCCATCTGGAAGGAGGCCTTGGGGAAGACCCAGGACTAGGTGGAGAGATTATATCTCCACACTGGCCTGGGAATATTTCGGGATCCCCCAGTCAGAGCTTGCTAATGTGGCTCGGGAAAGAGAAGTTTGGGGAGCTGCTGCCCCCGCGATAAGCGGGTGAAGATGGATGGATCTCTAGTCGGCCCTGTCTCAAACAATTTGTTGAGTGTTGCCATGGGAATGGAACTCTGAGTTGAAAAGATTGAAATCCATCATTAATGTACAGTATGGTGTTAGCGTCAAAGTAATCATGATGCTCAAAATGACCTCTTGATGCTCAAATTCCTCCCCAAAAATGCATAACTGACAACAAGATGAATATTGTCGCCTCGTTATTTGTACTTGCTGGCGCCGCTTTCATCTTGGCTTAACGATAACTTCACTGAAATTATGTGAATATCAATCGTTTCATAATTCTTCTCTTTTGTCTAACGTTTTTCTCTTTGTATCCCATGGCACCGTACTACATTTGATCAAATTTCAGTGGTTAAATGTTTTTATTCTCCCTTACTGTAAAGATAGTTGCATGCAGGCCTTTAGCTAGTTCACTCTCAATGCTCTGCTACTTAGTTCAACTTGTTTTGTGGGTAGCTCATACAGTAAAGGTACAGTAGTCACGCAGGTCACAAGCATTTGCACAGTCAGCATGAGTCACGTGGTAGGGCATTCTCTAAGATGTTGATATACTTACAGAAAGTCTCACCTCCATCCCTTATCAAGCTGCGATTGGATAATGATCACTATCATCAAATATGCCCCTATTCATTTGGAACGTGGAGGGTATTAAATACGTGTATTGAATGCTCCGTGTTAATTGCTCAAACAGTAGTAACGTTTGCTGTTCAGAGTATTCTGCCTAGCAACTATCACAAGAAAACATGTGATTGGTTCATTTTCACCTATTTGCCTTTATGTGATGTAGCTTAACACCGTTGAGTGTCAGAGAACAGTCTGCTTCTTACTAAAAGATCTCACTTTCAGTAGCGCTGTTGTTTTATTGTTAAGTTTTCAATAATATATAATATTTACTAAGCTATACTTTATTTTTTGGGGGTATTCACTGAATGCCAGTATGGTCCTGAGGGTTCCCCTGTGCATGATAGCCTCCTAGACAGTAACGCGTCTGCATATATCCTACTAAAAAAACGAACAACTTAGTTCGGCATGGCTAATGCAGAATAGTCTATTTTGACAGCCAGGGCACAAGAGGATCTGCACGCAGCTTTTTCAGTGTATCGTCTGTGCCATGCCGATTGTGTGTTTGAGAGAGCGAGGATCGGACAATCCCCGCTCGCACGCAATGATTCAGTAGATATGTATTACTTGGTCGGAACTACAGAGATGTGTTTGTGCCTTCGTGTGCACATTTTTTAAATGCTTTAAAAATCATCCAGTTAATATCATGTAGCAACATCAAACTTTTCCCTCTGTGTGTCTGCCTGGGCCCTCGCATTCATTACCTGTTTGACCCTCCAGGTAACATTTTGAACCTCCTGCTTCATGCCATCAACCCCCCCTTCCCCCTTCTCCACAGCCCAGTATCTCCGGGGCCTAATTAGACTCGTCGTTCAGGATGGTCGTCTCTTACCTCAAGCCTGGAAACATTTATCTTGCATTTCAAACGGCCCCTGCCACAGATGTGTGTGTGTGTGTAGTGTAACTTTGCACTGACCTTAACAAATTAACAGAGAGAAAGATAGAGCGCTAGATAGCTAGCTAGATAGCTACCTAGATAGCTAGCGACTGTAACAGTCCCCAATAGGCTACTCATGCAGTTTTTTTGTGTGTGTTTTATCAAATGATACCATGGAGGGTATTTAACCAAGTTAGCATGTGGCCAGTAAACATCACAATTCATCAGCATGCATATTTGTGGGGGGCTAGGGGTGAGTTCTGTGTGTGTGTGTGTGTGTTGGGGGGGGACGGGGGGGGGGGGGGATGCACTCGGTTTGTTTTCACACTTAAGGAAGACATGAAATAGAGTGTCCTTAACTTAATCACCACCTTGTTTTACACCATTTGCATACATTTGCATATTAATTGCACTGGCGATTAAAATTGGTTTTGTAATTTTAATTAGGTGTCCACAAAGGTATATGATTAGCGCTGCTTAAAATACAGCCTGACATAACTAGCAGCAAAAATACCTCCCCTCCCCTCCCAACACACACTGTTCTTTCTGCCTATTCTTTTGAGGAGGGGATTACTTACGAGTAAGGCCTGCTTTATGATAGTTTTTAATCTGCGGCAGATTACATATACTGCCAAGGAGATGGGCGGTCTGGCTGTGAGTTTGGATTCCAAATCATAAAAGGTTTTTGAAAGATTCCTATATAACATGTTTGTTGTTAACCAGCGAGCCTCCATT
The DNA here is from genome assembly GCA_026546735.1 of Forbesichthys agassizii. Lineage (NCBI taxonomy): Eukaryota > Metazoa > Chordata > Actinopteri > Percopsiformes > Amblyopsidae > Forbesichthys > Forbesichthys agassizii. The sequence continues at coordinate 11,240 of JAODLL010012805.1, read as the reverse complement.
GTATGTAAATGTTTGGTGGATTGTGACTACAGTATGTGTGCGGCTATACACACTGTACTAGCTTCCTGCACATTGTATATCTCAACATACCTGGAAGGGTGTGTGTCTTTGTTAATGAGGTAGTGCATACACTGGCATTGATTTAATAGGTATCATACTGTAGGTATTAGTATTGGTCAGGGTAGAGTATAACAGCACTGATTTATTTTGCTCTACATTAAGGATGCGTTCTCCATGTAATGTGATATGTCATCGATGCATTGCTAGTACAGTACAGTAGTTAATCACATCATTACAAGTGATGGGACCACCTTCAGCTACTGTAATCACAACAAACGATCAATGATCATTTTTTGAACACAGGAATTAGCAAGCGATTGGACCACTGTCAACCAATCAGACCCACCGTGGGATGATATTCTGAACATAGGCAGTTTATTGCTGAACTGAGTTAATAACCCTACCCGGTAACTTTGACATCGATTAGGTTCTCAGTTTTGAAATGCATAGCAAACCTGTATTATGAGGACATTTTTTTATTTTTTAGCAAAAGCTGCTATTTATATCAGATGGACATGTAGTGTCCACAGTCTGTCACATACTTGTCTGATCTCCACACCACGTCCATCTCTAATGATGTAGTTTGAGGTGTATTTACTCCACCACTGAAATTCAAGCCACTTAGCAGTAGGTACAGAAGTACGGTTTCGTGTTTCGGCCCTAAATCTGTTTCTTTAACCTTGAAGGTGCCTTCGCTGTACTGGGTTGACTTCGTTGTTGGCAGGGCTTCAGAGCATAAAGTGTTCCCCACTCTCTTCAGACACAAACAGTTTGGGGAAGGGGAAGGGTGCAAAACATGTTTGAAGAAAGGCGGTTTTTGCAAAGTGAAATGACCTGACTTGTAAGAAAGACCCGCAGACATTTTTTCTGATGCAATTTCAGCAGAGTCAGTATCATGCAATGTACTTTTTAGAAATGTAATATTACCTCATTTTCTCTTTGGTGTGGTCTGGAAGGTTTTTGAACGACATTTGGAAGCATTTTACTCATAAAATACTTAAACCGTTTAAGTGATAGGATAGTGTTTCCCGAATTTCGGGGCCCTTTGCCAGCCACAAAAGATTTAAAAGGGAGACGTAGAATACGGTACTGTAGGTTTCTTTGTAACAGCCATTACACCTCCTTTCCATGCCTTTCTATGCAACAGAACAAGCTTGTCAACCTTAAAAAAAAAGGAAACGACCTACGATATGTAATTTTAATAGAAATACATTTCCCTCCATTGTGAAATCATACATGGTTCCCGTAACGTTGTCGTCATTAAAACAATAAAGCGTCAACTTTATTGGCATGGGTGCCACACTCCGACTGAGTTTGACGTGCAAAAGGGGGTTCTTTTCCCCTTGCTCTCTCTATTCGCAGGTCTTCCTGTGATAGAGTTTGGCATGGAGTATAGGTCTTCTCATTACCCGGCCTCTACCCACCTCTGTGATGCAGAGCCTCTCTGTCATGTATCCCAATCCTCAAAGCCTGTCTTTTGGGAATGCTCAGAGTCATGGCATTAGTTTAGCCTTTATTCTCCTCTCCCCGCTCGCTCCTAAATTGCTGCTTCTTGAGTTACTAAGCTGCCCTAATAGGTACAACCTGTGCCGTCTCTGTCTCTTGGCTTCTTAGATGGGGACGCGCATCTCTCGATTGCTGTTTGGTACGCAGGGGATAAAGCACTATCCCGTGATGCGCACACACACACACACACGCACACACGACGTGAGTTTTGACGTTTTTTGGATTTCGTCTGCTCCCTTCAAATATGGTTCTTATTTCTGCCTCGCCCATTGACATTAGAATGTTTCCAACCTCAGTTGTTCAGCGCTCGGCAGCCCGCAGACAGGTTCGATTATGTACGTGCGCGCACGCTGGCACCCTAAGCCTCCATTGTGCCACCAATACGCAAGACATATGTGCACATAAACGCGTCAACCTGAACCCACCGACGCACAAGCGCACACAAATACACATTGGGGAAGATGCCTTTCCATCTTGTTTTGCAGTGGCTGCAGAGAGGCTGAAGACGTCGAAAGCAATACACAGCATAGCAGTTTTGTGCACGGTTCACTCTCCGTTCTCGACCGCAGATATGCATTTTTTTTCTAGGCCGTCTTTGTGTTGCACCAACACATGGAAGTCATCCGGCATGGCAATTGTGAAACTCATGCACTATCGAGACATGTAGAATGCAGGGGTTTTTCTTTCATCTTTTTTTACCTTTTCAAAGATGGTTACTCTATCAAACATGTTGTTATTGCATAGAATGTTTTGTTTTGCATAGAAGTTACATGGCTACAATTTTTTAATTAAGAACTTCTGCCTCTTATAAACCATAAAGTATTTTATACTGTTCTGTATAATTATACTAAAAGGTTCAAATAGCATACAATTCCATAATGCTAATACTGCACATTTACTCAGTCTCCACTTAATTTGATACATACACCTGTACACCTGCTTGATATTGACATCTTTAGCCAATCCTGAGGCAGCAACCCAGTGGAAAACAGCTTTCCTTGAAATTAACAGGCTAAAGCAATATGCTGTACCTAATTACCTCGACAAAAATTTCAATACAATGCTCATTTGTTGCCGGTGAGCGTTTTCCACCTGCAACAGACAAACAAGGTGACCAGCTGACAGTGTCTAGTGCTGGGTTTGGGGAGTGTTATATATGGTTTATAGGATGCCACATTCACGTTTCTCCCCTTTTAGGCCTGTGAGCAGAGCGATGGTGAGTGTGTTGTACAAATCACGGATGTTTCTTACGTTCTGTCAAGCTCCATAGGTGGCGCCGATGACAAATGTCTAGCCCCACCCCTCCCCCCTTGCCAGAGCATTATCATAAATAAAAAAGGCCACAAACAACCAGCCTTTTGCGCACTAATGGAATTTGTCAACATGAAAGAAGGGCTATTGTGTGTCTGTGTGCTGTCTTTTATTTTAATATTTATATTAAAAAAATGTTGTTGATGAATGCCAAAAACTCATCCCTCCCTTTGGTGAGTGTTTAGCATTAACTTGCAGCCACTCCTGGGAATCGCACAGTCTAATGAAATTATCTCGGCACAAACAAATAGGGTCAACATTTCAAGGAGAGAACAGTGTTTTTGCTAATAGCGTATAGCAGGAGCCTGACGAGACAGTGGGAACCTGCTGCACCATGTCCAACCTGGAAGAACCCAGGGAAAAACATGGGAATATAAAACGGAGGAAAATTGGATTACAATAAAAAATACCAAATACGATATTCTGTCTATTACAATTGATTATTTAATGTTTCACGGTGATTTCTCCCATGGAGAGGCAAGCCATCTGTAAGGATATACATTGCACAAAGCTTAGATGTCCATATGTTCTTGATTGAACTGGTCAACAGATCAATGTTGGCATTCAATACCATGGGTCGGTGGGGGGGCATTTCTATGAACATCTGAAGACAATATTCCCACCCAACAGGAATCTTATCCTAGGTTATAACTGTGGTATTTCCCTTCACAACAGAGCTATCTGATCTGTTTCTTTTTTTATGCAATTAGTCTCACCTGTGTTATCGCTGCCAACAGAGCAAGAGATGCTATTACCTACATAAGCGTGACGGAGCGTTTTGTTGATTATTGAGCGCGCCTCGGCGGTAATTACTTCGGTTTACCCAATGTCGAACCTGACGAGCGAGAGACGAGCCTCATTCTGCAGCCTTGGGCTCCAGTACAAGAAGAATACCCTGTCTTGAGGAAGGCTGAGAAGCCCAGAGACTTTTCTTGGCAGCAGTATTATCACATACACTCATCTGCCAGAATCTGTTGACAGAAAATATGCCCTTTCAGCAGAAATATCCTCATTTTTTTACCCCCACAACTCATCCGCCCCCATCGCCGGCCCACCATCCCAACAGTGTGGAGAATGGCAAAGCTTCCCACCAACAGCTATCAATAAATCAGACAAACATGGAGACGCGACCACCTATGTTGCCTCTCCGGAGACGGCACCATTATAGGCCAGCGCACTTCCAGAGGCATCTGTTGGCCACCTACATACTCCCCATTGTAATCCCCCACCCACCCCATAAACAGAGCGAATCAAGGTTAAATAAAGTCCATGAAATACGGTTTCAGAGGTGAATTAGATTTGAAGGTAGGCGAAGCTCTTTACATTGATTTCCTGGTAAGCTTGTTCATCTTTGCATCATAATAACCCTAACCCATAGCATTATATAAAATCAGTCACAATTAACTCTTTTCTATATGCTATCCCTCTCTATCTGAAAAGAACGATGGATGGTACATCTGAATGTTTGTTAGTGCTAGTACATCTGTCACACTCACACGGGTCAACTACAAAATAGCTCTGGCAGTAATTCAGCATTTTGCTCAAGGACACCCCAGTACAGCGGACTCTTGCCAATGTGTATGTGTTTGTGTGTTTGCAGAGTGGGGGGGAAAGGGGGTCTCAGCGCTCCCCTCGCTTCTCCAGAGTTCATCCTGTGTTATCCCGGCATGTGTCCTGTCCTGCTCGGAGATTTGAGTTCAGCCTGCAGATTTGGGCTTATCCTGGCGGCTTGCGGTCCACCACTGATGTCCAGACCTGGTGGATCAGTGGGGGTCAGTGGGCGCATCCCGCCAGGAACTCCCCGCAATTTCATCCTGGCAGCGGTCCAGCCGGCCAGGATGTGTCTCCGGGGCCCCAGGTACCAACAGGGCTTAGGCAGAGAGTGGAGGGCTTTCCATTGTATTGCTGCTCCATGGATAGAGGTGGGTGAGAAACCCTCTCTTAAGCACACATCTAGGTGGAAGACTGCACAACCTGCAGGGGCTTCTTCGTTTTTGGTTCACTAATATCTCACCCAGGCAGAAATAACCCTCAACCTGACCAATAATACCCCCCCCCCCCCCCAAACAACAACAAGAACAAGAACAACTGTGGAAAAGAAGGCATCGCAGGCTAACTGGCAGTGAAGGCAATTTGTCGCCGCGGCTCGCCTTCTCCCCTCTCTCTCTGCGCCAGCCAGATTTCCCATAAGGAATGTGCTTTGGTGTAATTCATCACCGGGCCCATACGGCAAGCCGCTCGTTCCGTCGGTGAAATATGAGTCAGTGCGGGGAGGCATTTTCGCACGGCTGCTACGTTGAATGGGGTATTAGTTTGGCAAGCTACTATAAGATCTTCAACACCTTTTTTTTTTTCCCCCCGCTGTTGCAACACGCTGTTTTTCAAACGTCTCGAGACACGGGAGGCGCACAATAAACATAAACCGGCGAATTACAAGCTCTGATTTTCGGCGTATTACTGTGTCATAAAAGGAAAGGGAGAGAAAAAGCACAGCACTCCATCATATTATAATAATAGGCCCGTTTATGGAGATGGAGGGAATGGTGGCGTGAACATACTGTACTGTAGCTAGCTTACCAACTGTACCTAGTTCGCTAACTGTACTGTGCTGTACTATTGGATAGAATTGGTTAAGATTAGGGGTACTGTAGTAACTTGCACAGTCCTAAACATTGTACAACAACACTGCTATTAGCTCTGCTGTGGGAGTTGTGCTACTATGCTTAATATCTTTTATGGGCTGTACCAATGCTGATTTTTTTTGTCATTTATGGACACAGGTAAAGTGAGAGACGAGAAATATGGTATCATAACATACTAATTTGTTAAATTGCAAATGGGAAATAAGAAGATTTTTTTCTGAAACACGAGTATACACGTTTGTGTAAGGGAGGGGTAGGGAACAGCAAATCTAGTGGTAGTGAAGATAATAATAAAATTTTCGTGATGCTGGTCTCAACCACAAGGGAAATTCTCAAAAACTTCTTTCAACATTAAATGCATCACAAACTTGATTCTGGGAAAGTCAATTAAACAAACAAAAAGTAAACTGAACTTGAAAACATTACCCCAGGTCTCTCTTTCAATTACTGTAATAACTCAAGCAGGGACCTAAGTCACCTATAATCATTTAAAAAAGTGGCATGCAATCAATCAAAAGTTTAAACTCGTTTGTATTTGTTGTTCCTCCTTCCAAACACTATCTCTGCTGTAGCTACAGAAGCTGATGGCATCCACCGCTGTTGGCCGCGTACGTGGCTGTCCGAGGAAGTTGGAATTAGACTTGACTCCATCTCCCATCAGGCATCACCGTCCTGTGGTTTACTTGGGGGTGGGGGGGGGGTGACATTTAATGCACAGTCAACGACCAAACGTGGAGAGCTGAAATCCGGATGGAAGGACAGGGAGAGAGATGGAGGTGGGGGGATAAACATGCCATATGTCATGAGCACAGTGTTCGTGTTAATCCTCGGCCCGGGTCCCGGCAGGCCAACATCCGATCCTACGACCTCTGCTCTGACCCTGCCCCCTCCTCACACACACACACACACACACACACAAACACACCACCCACCCTTCTGCCATGCAATGGATAGATAACTGTAGAGAAACTCAGAAATAGCTTTCAGACCCTGAGCTGCAAGCTGCACACCAGAGTTCTCCATATCCAGTCCATAGTTGGTTAACTCCCACCACAGAGCCCCAGAGTGGACCATACCTGTATAGCATCTCTGAGCGAGATGCCTGACTGCATTGCCTACATATAATAATCTCCATTAACATATCATGTTTTGAACACCCTTGTAATCTTTGACTGAATTCTCATACTCACATACTACTATAAAACTCACAGGGAAATACCAATACCATAACAGTAACAATACTATTCTATGGAGTATAGCTTTCTAAACATGGAGATAACAGTGTTACATATAATCATTTCATGAACACAGACAACCTGTTTGTAATGGAAATTATTGCTTTAAATGTTTTGGAATTGGATAACAATTCAATGTGCAATGCATACTCTAATTCAGTAGAATAACCAAATCCCATGTCTAGTCATCCCAACCCAAACAAAACTGTGGCGTTTGAGCATAAGTGATGCTAGAGGCTAACTAAGGTCAAAAGGTCGTGCATTGTATGTTATTTTACTATTCAATCATTATACCCCCCCCCCCTCCTTTATGTAGCACGAATGATATAAACGTAAAATGAGGTGGAAAAATTGATAATTAATCCGTCGCGGGTGACACCCGGTATGTATTACTGCCCCCCTCCCCCTCGAACCCATTTGTCTGGGCTAACATTAAGGGCTAATTTTGAAAATCTAGCGTGCAGTCAATTTCCCAGGATGCCTTGAGGGGCATAAGGTGGGGAAAGTGACGGGAGGGCCTCATTTTCCCCACCTTATTTACCCCTATGCATCATCCGGCATGCTCTCGTCTTGACACAAGTGACGGTGGGATTGAAATTAGGCTAACTGAGTCTGGCGCGCAGAATTTATGATAGCGCCTTGGTATTTGTTGTGTGAGTGTGTGTTTGTGTGCGCGTGTGTACACACACTGAGCACATCAGGTCAGAGGCAGTGCGGCGAAACGCAAAATCCCTACCTGCGGAAATACATCTTTATAATAACCGCCAGCAAGGTTAATGCAGCTTACCTATGTTTGCCGACAGAGAGGGAGAGAGATTGTGTTTGTGTGTGTGTGAGTGTGTGTGTGTGTGTGAGGTGGGGGGGTTAAACGACGGAGGGCAGAGCCAGCCCAGCATAAAAGTATGATATGAGGGTACCTATGCAGGAATGAAGGGCCGTGGCGTCTGATAGCTATTTGTTGTACAGAGGAAGCGCAAAATAAATATATAGAGGAAACAGTGGGTGAGGAAAGGAGGGGTGGGAATCCAACTCTTTAATACTATTGTGTGCCTATAACCATCTGTCACCAGTAGCCTTGAGATGAAACCAAGATTAGGAGGCATAAACGGAAAGGCTACGGTGAATCGGTAAAGCCTTAGGGGCAACAGCAAAACTGTATGTGCGTGTGTGTGTGTATGTGTGTGTGTGTGTGTGTGGAGGAGAGGGGAGGGGGGAAAGAATGGGGTAGAAAACTAAAACTCAAAGGCCGTCGTAGATTACAGATCGTAACCTGCTCTGACAACAACCAACGAGGACGGTAACCGTGGTCATGATCACGTTGATGATGATGATGATGATGATGATGATGATGATGATGACAATGGAAGTGATGGCACCCGCACAATTTCATCATGGAGAAAAAAAAAAATAAATAAAAAAAAATGAAAAGGCACGGGTAGGGTGAATGGGTAGTGCTTTCTTTTCCCAGAATGCCGAGGGCTTAAGGAAAGGCATTTCGTCTCTCCGGAGGCATCCACGGATATTCCCCTCCTTAAATTCACCGTGAACATTCTTAGACTCTCTATTCAGGCAGGATATTCTCCTTTTATTGCTTTTAGAAGACAAACCTCGCAAAAAGTACAGTGTCATTGCTGCTGATTCTGGAGGCCCTGAAGGGGGATAGTATGCCACAGAAAATATCCTCGCCCCCTTCTGAATTATCATTATTCCACCCTACAGTATGACGGAGTGTACAATAACATAATGCTTAAAAGGTTTCTAAAGGTGCTTTTTGGTTGTTTTGTATTTATTTGATCATTTTCTTTTAGCATAATACAGGAGCACAGATATGATATTCTTTACCAATGACACTCCTATTGGGTTTATGTGCTGCCATGCAGGACACAGTGGATGTACGTTGAACAGCACTCCGCTGTTGTCGTGTATGTGAATGCGATGCAATGAGGCAAATGTTTATCTCTGTGAATTGTCTCCATGTGTAATTGTGTGTGTGTGTGTGTGTGTGTGTGTGTGTGTGTTTGGGGGGGTGCATATTGCACATACAGTTTGCTGTTGTATACAGTATAGTGCTTGCATACTTACAAGTGTGTGCGTGTGCCTATGTTGTTTTTTGTGTATGCATTTGTTGTTGAAGCTTCAGTGTCTGTGTGAGTGTGAGTGTGTGCGTGCGTGTGTGTGTGTGTTGCCTGCATCTGTGTCTCTACGTGAGTGTGTATGTGTGGGTGTGTGCGTGTGTGTGTGTGTTGCCTGCATCTGTGTCTCTACGTGAGTGTGTATGTGTGGGTGCGTGTGTGGGTGTGAGTGTGATTCGAGCGTGCTTCCATCACCCTTGTCATTGGGGTCAGAGTGCTTGAGGGCTGCTATAGCTGGACAGATCAGGTCAAAGTCCCACATCCTCTCCCGCACTGACCGACAGGCACCGCTAGCTAAATGGACTAATTTCCTTACATGCTGAAGATAAGTAGCGTAGAGTACAAAGCTACCTGTAAAGTCTGTTGTAAAGTTTTGGATCATTTTGTACATTTTATTTGCCCATATCACTTATCACAAAGATATGAATGATTGTCCTCATGTCGAGTGTGCACACATTTGGTCAAATTTTGACCTAATGTAATTTATATAAATTAGCGAGGTTAGTGCTAACGCAACTGTCGCTAAAGTAGGTGTCAATTTTTAATAATGCTAGATTTCTCATTTTTGAGCAAGTCACGTAACGAATGTCAGTTCAATTATGGACAAGACCCTCTCATAACCCTCTGGGTTACTGACATATTCTGTGAATCTTAAATTGAGACCACATGCTATGTTTGTTTTTTTTACTTTGTATCTTAAAACCATAACTTGTTTCTGAGCCTTGGCCATGTCCTCCTGCTAATTAAGTGTCTTCTGTATATTTTCTCATATCTCATTATTGCATTTATTATATAATGTGCTTTATAGTAAATAGTGTGTGAATTTTAAAACACACCTCTTGGGTGCAACATAAAGGGAATATTTAATTACATTTTTTCTTCTGAAAATGAAAGGATGCTGTCCGCCTTCATTTCGTTCTTTCTTTTTTCTCTTCTTCTTCGTTTTCACCAGCACCCTCTTCGGACGTGTCCTAATGAGTTTTGAGGTTCCTAAGCAGATGCATTCTGTAATTATTGTATTTTTGTCCTAATTTCTCCCACTGTACAGCACATGTGGTCTCGACAGTCTGGTCACAGTGGGACGGAAGGGAGAGAGAGAGAGAGAGAGAGAGAGAGAGAGAGAGAGAGAGAGAGAGAGAGAGAGAGAGAGAGAGAGAGAGAGAGCATAATGGACCTTTGCAATAGCAGGCCGAAGTCTGATTCATTTCTCAACTGAGGGATGGAAGAAAGAAAAGAGTGGCTGGTTTATGAGACAAAATAGAGCAAAGGATGTGGGGGTGAAGGCGGTGTTACAAAAATGTTAAGAGGGCCCTATACAGCATTCTCACAGCACCCAGTGGGGGATCATTAAGCCCGTTATCACACACTGATGTAGCAAGGACAGGACACGAAACACGCGCGCGCACGCAAACACACACACACACACACACACACACACACACACACACAGTCTTGCACCTCACATTACTTTAAATATCAGATGAATCAATCTAGTTGTATTCATTATTACATGCCTTTACATGCACATGTGAAATATGACTTATTCAGATTTTTATGGCAGAATTTAAATAGCTCAGTCATTATGTCTTCTTCGGAGGGAACACAATAACCAGAGCATTAATCGTGTCCGCATGTAAACATAGCCCAACCCCATCATCCAACCTAAACAAACACTCCCATATATCTATGTCTGCCAGGGTTAATTACGGCATAGCAGAAGCTCTCTGTTTATAGTGTTCTTCAGCGCATTCAGGTGTTAACAGAGCTGCCCGTCTCCTTTGTGTGGCTCCGACATATGTTTAATTATGATAATTGTAACAAATGAAAGCCATTAGCAAACCATTCGTCTTAAGGCAGCGCTGCAGTTTTTTTTTTTTTTTTAATGCACCGTGAAGAAGATGGGTTCCGCTGGGTTTTGGGTGTGGGGGGGACGGGGGGGGGGGGGCAGAGGAAATTCCACATCCACTGTCATTGTCACGGCAATGGGCATTGCGGAGAGAAGAGGGCAGTGGAGGGGTGGGGAGAGGAGAAGAGGGGAGGAGAGGAGAGGAGAGGAGAGGAAAGGAGGGGAGGGGGCCCTCTCCCTCCCACCCTGTGCCTCCAAGGCTGCCACCGTCGTGTGGGGTTCCCTAACACGAGCGCACGCGCATGGGCGCGCGCACACACACACACACAGCCCATCCTCTACCCCCCGCCCTCCCCCTTCCTTCCTTGATTCCTCCTACCCAGGAGCCAGAGCACGGTTGGTGGGGGTTGTTATCTGAGGAGTGAGAGAGAGCGAGAGTGTGTGTATGTGTGTGTGTGTGTGTGTGTGTGTGTGTGTGTGTGGGAAGGGGGGGGGGGGGGGGGGGGGG